>JBBMFX010581081.1:0-14033 GCA_037832545.1 Rhabdalestes septentrionalis | reverse complement strand
AGAGAGAGAGAGAGAGAGAGAGAGAGAGAGAGAGAGAGAGAGAGAGAGAGAGAGAGAAAGAGAGAGAGAGAGAGAGAAAGCAAAAGATAGAGAGAGAGAGATAGATAGGGAAAGAGAGAGAGAGATGTGTGTTAAAATATTCATACAAAAACACACACCAGCTGATGAATAGAAGAATTGCATGTGACTTTAGAAAAACAAACCTGGAGTTTAGCATGTCCCACTTTTCCCTGAAGTACCTCCATGCTAAATTCCGTCCGTGTGGATTGCGGCCAACGTGGATGATCACATCTATCACGTCTTGATCCGGCACCAGGTCGGAACTTAGAGACAGATTGAGGAGCCTAGAAGACAGAAAAACAAACAAAATATAACCAATATTTAATGCTGTTATATCACATTAACATTATTGTTTAATATGATCTTCACTGGCTCGTTTTGTGCTGTATGATACTAGAGGTTTTTTAGGCACCTTCCCCATTTTTTCTGTATGTCTATGAAACTGTGCTGTCCTTAAGAATTAGCAGAGAAGACATCTCACCCTGGACATCTGTCTCTTTGCACCAGCAACAGTGAAGATTTTGCAACCCTAAGATAAATCATAAAATGTCTGAAACAAGGTACTCTGGTCAGATGAAACAAATCTTTGGCAATAAATTAGCTGGAGAAAGATGTGATGTGACTATAGTCCCAAGAATGTCATACGCGCTGTGAAGTATGGAGGTGGGATATACCCGCTATGAAGTATGAAGCACGCATGGCCAAGCTTGCGTTGCCTCCTGACCTGAATCCCTTTGACAATTTAAGAGATTTTTAGAAACTGTGACCCTTGGGGAATTGAAGGAATGAGCCACAAGTAAACTACAACACTGCTAAAAGTGTTTTTCATCTTAATGTACTTGACTAAAACTGTAATCGCCTGCAACAGCTTTGAAACAAAACACAAGTGCTGTTCATTCGTCATGCATACGTTTTTTCCTCTATGAATTTGTTTGTTGAGCAATTTTTTGTTTATGCTTTTTTGTACATGTTTATAAGCCCAAAGTCATTATGTGAATATTCTGTGACTATTTTAAGTGGACATATGGATTAGAACTATACCATATAACAAAAATTGTTGTTTCCTTCACTGTGATTGTCTCCATAACCGTGTTTTCATGTGATTGTTTCAAAACAGAAGGGTTTTAAAAAGGGTACCATTTATTTTCTTAAAGACTCTCAAACAGTACATTTCTTCAGTGTCTGTTTATTACAATTTTACTCCTGTTGAGGGTCAAATAAGAGGTTTTGATTCTGTTTACCAAAAATGCAAATACAAACAAGGGATTTATACATTTAAATGGGATTCAGTATTGATTCTTGCATCAGAATATTGTCTGTGAACTTTAATAGGGCAATGTTCTCTCAGTCCTTTCCTATTTCCACAAAACTGTGGAAGGTCAGGTTTGCTGCTTTATTATTCAGAATCCCTGATGGCAGCTTTAAAGCATGTTGTAGAGGAATTCTAAAGCAGCTTGGTGAATAACAGCATCATTCACTTCTGTAAGGAAATAGAGGGATTTTGAATAGCACCAGCAAGCACAAGAGCATATTTTGTATTAGGACCATAATACAGGATCTTTAAAAAAGAATAACCTGGAAAGACAGAATCAAACAAGGACACGTTCACTTGTGTCAAATTGGTGCAAAATGTCAAGTGGGGATTAAGGAAGGAAATAGGAAATGAGACACTGCGGAAAAAAGACACCGCCACGGTGTGCAAGTTTTCAATTTGCAATTACATTCAGGGTAATTGCTTTGCCGTGGTCAGGACAAACCAAACGGCTCTTTTTCTCATCAATGTCTCCTTTTTTTTGCTTTCCCCTTACTGTTCTCCATTTGTCTTCTGGAGAACACCCCAGAGAGATTACCGTTAATGCTGGCAAGCTTTATATCTGTACACACAGTTCAGTTGCCCTGTCCTGAACCATTACATTATTAGAAACAGAAGCACAAACTCTATTAGATCCCTCACGGCATATACAACATGATAAGGCTGTTGGGTTTAATTCTTTCTCACTCAAAGCTCATTGACACAAGCAGAGCAATTACAAGGAATGCGCAGGTTGAGACTTTCCGTACACAAAACATTTGTGCCATTTTTATAATTGTAGTTGGTGAAACATTATTCCTGTATAGTTTTACCTAATTTCTGTCATTTATTTGGCATAAAAAACCCGGAAAATGTACAGATTTGACGCTACCAAGTTAAATGAACACATAAGCAACTATGAAATAAATACATCCCTTATAATGCGATATAAGCCATGTGAATAGACAAACAACAACAAAAAAAAGATTTGATGGGGGTTAAGAATAGAATATCTATTATTCAGCGCTAATAGAAAGCAGGCGCCTCTGCAATTGCTGCCGTTTTCAACGCGTTTACACTTTGATTTGCTGCCACAATCAGAGGTGACATTTGTGGTGTAGGATACTGTCAGAGGAAAACATGTGTAAAAATCCGGTATAGCAATGTGGGTGACTGCATTTCTCTGTTCAGTGACTGCCAAACTTTATTTAAGTTGTGTGCCAAAGAGTTTCGCAAAACCGCCAGAGATTAGGTCTTATTCCTTTGGCTCCAGCTTGACACAAATATACCTGACTACCTGTAATACACTGTATCAGCACCAAAGCAAAAAATAAAAACAAATCCCCCAAAATGGCCCTCCTCATTAGATTGCAAACAATGCTGAAGCTGCACGACAAAGACAGATAAATCTCTACGGGGGCTATCCACAAGTTCTCTTTTGCTCCTTTGCTAATTTCTTACTTCAGACTTTCTCCACTCCTCTCAGTGTTTTGAGGCGGTGCTTAACATGCTGGGCCAGCAGATACTTTGAGTCTGCAAGGAGGAGTAGAAAACAAGACAAGGTGACAAAGTTGGCCTTTTGGGATGCAAGGTAGCTATCTCTGCTTTAAGCTGCACCCTGAATGAAACGCTTTCTTCAGGAAGCGCCTGTAGGCCAAAGAAGATACTAAAAGTTAATGTAGACTTTATAGTTGAACAAGCATTGCTTCACATACGCATTAACTATGATGTGATGTGGTGTTTTTTGTTTGCTTAAGTTGCATCCCCGGAGTAATGTTTGGTCTGATTGCAGCTTTTTGGCCAAATAAACCAGACTACACAATTGTCCTCATTGTCTGGTTCAAAATGAGCTTTCCTGAGCCTCTAAAATGACCACAGATTTCATCATGGACTGCAACTTCTGAAAGCAATAACAAAAAAAATCTACCGCAATTATGCACCGTGTAATTGAGTGCTGCATTTTAGAATGAAGTGAATGACGTCTGTTGACTGCTTTGAGGTGAGTTGTTAAAACACAAGCTGTGAACATAACATAGTTTTAAAACTTTCTGTATCTTAAGTAAAGGTGTTGTTGGCTATGACAGTAAATTGTTTACAGCAGACTTTTAAACACTTTCAGTGAAAAAGGACTGAGATACTAGGTCTTTTGCACCAGTTTCAGGCCACAATCGGGTGCATCTTGCCTGTGTGTTGTATAAAACTTATGTGAAATGTGAAGTTGATAGGGTGTGTGAAGTGTAAAATGCAAAATGTGCTTTTCTTCTTCATGCATATGCATTTAAGGGAGGTCTAAGTGAAATGTGGAAGGACTGTGGAAAATGAAGGGTGGAGATATTATATGTGCAGCTGATTTGCTAATCTTTGCTTATATTATTGGCCGTGTATGGCAAGAGCCTTGAGCAGGTACTGAAAAAGGTTTACCATCAGAATAACACTTTTTAAAATGTCAGGATAAAATACACATATGTAAGAGTACACAGCACAGAACACTGTGTGATATGGTCTGTGATATCATTTCACAACACCTGTTTTTCTAACTGGATTGGATTTGCTCTCCTGAATAATGCTTTGGTGGGGAAGAATTTCATTTATTGTCTCTTAGTCACTTACCTTGAGCTCCATTATTTCACTGCTCCTTTTCAAATCTGACTCCCACAAGTGTGCAGTTTGCATTATAAGCATACTGCAGTTACATAATAGCTCATTTTGGGCTAAGTCTGCCCTCATACAGGATTTCATGGTGTATGTCGTGTTCAAGGTAAGAAAAAAGTCAGCTCTTATCTTGTTGCTAGACTTCTGGATATGTCATTATACTTTATGTGCTTAAAATGTGCCTAAAACTACATTTGACTCGTGGCATGTGATATAGATTATGATTTAATATAAAATGCAAGTAAAGTCAGCTTTCTTAGTGTCGTGAAACAAGTTTTATGAAAAAGTCACCAAGAACGTAGATGCACCAAATAATGCAATTGCATTTATTTTATTTTGACTCTTAATAAACTTTATGCAAAGTTAGTAGGCAATGATCTGGTTTCTGATTCTGTCTGTCATGCCATGCACAACAAACATGAGGTTTTGTCCAATAGCGACAATATGTAAAGAATGCTTATTTATGGGAACTGTATTGATTTATGGTGGGAAAATTATATTATTTCAAACTAGTTGCAAAGAAGTAAAGGTAAATCCAACCTAACAGTTTGGATGATGATCAAACTGCTTGTTTTGATAGCCAACAGCATCACAATACACATCTTCAAAAATATATACTTTGAACATTTACTTTGAAGATATTGAGGATAAAGATCAAACTACCTTCTCTATCTGGAATTCAGGTGACTTTTTTATGTGTAAGACTAAACCTAAACTCTATCCCTATAGTGTATATATCCCGCACCCCCCCAATACACATCTAATCATGCATTGCATTGCATTGGAGTCTTATATTCTGCCCCTGGTTGTGCAAGCTGTGTGAAATTCAAGTGAAGCTTAAATCAATGAAGTCCTGCTCTAGGCCGTCTCCAAGAGCAGCGGGTAGCTTAGAAGAAAAAAAAAAAGAACAGCCAGGAAACGTTTCAAATATCCTCCATTCAGATTGTCTGCCATGTCTTAGAGGCTTTCTCAAGTTTCATGCTCTGTGCACACCCCTGTGTCAAATTAAAACCTAATTTGACCAATGAAATGTTCAAAATCAATAGATATGCAAAGTCTGGGTTCATATGCACAAATTTCAAAAGGGAAAAATAGGACTTGCTTTGCAGTTATCTACCCTATGTCACATTGGGGGGTGCATGAGAGGTTAGGTGCAGAGTGCAGGTTCTTTGATGGTATTTAATGTGGACACACACTCAAGACACTACATAACATAAAACAAACCTGGCACGCGGGCCGAACTCAAATACCACACAGGAGAAAGGGAAGAAAATCATGCCGGATCCATAAGGTTGTGTGATGGTTGCTACGACACTGAGCAAAGGAAACTACAGAACTTAAATACAAAACAGACACTCACAAAAACCAATCATGATCCACTTTAACTAAATACAAGACAGGTGAATCACAGAGACTTCAGACACAAACACAGTCCATAATTTCAAAATCAAAGTCCTCATAGTCCTCAACAAAACCTCTGCCACAACATCCTACAACATCTCCCAGGCTGTACTGTCAATATCTGAGTCATTAAACCACGGCAACATCAAGCCTGTAAAATATACCAAATGATTCATGAAACTATTTGCACAAGATGCACGTAAAGTACAAGAAATTCAGAAAAGCTCATGTGGACCCTTGACTGCAAAAATGGTGAACCTTAAAAGTGTTAACGAAACTCAACTGCTGATACAACTCTTCACAGGGAGGCCACATCTGCTGCCTTGGCTGTTATATCTTTGTGTTAAAAGCTTCTCACCACGTGGCACATTCTATCTGCAGTTGCTAATGCTAATGCTGTGCACCACAACACAATGCTACAGTTTCCAATTAGCACATGAATGTGGCTAACAGATTTACAAAGCTTATACCTCCTGTTTGCCTTCCAGCTCCAGTCTGACACCTCATAACCACATAACAGCTCTTTGCAGTAGCTTCTGCTCCTTTTCCTGCTTTCGTTTCAATCATTAACACATGGCTGTAAGGTAAGCAAAAATACTTTCAAGTTGAGCTGTCTACAACACGCAGCTATGAATGACATCACAAATGCAGTAAGGTAAGGTTATTATCCAGTACATAAGTAGGTCTACATTTTCCTGTTTTCATGCTTCACAATGACTTCTGTGAACACAGAATTTACAGAAAAAAGTTTTCTGTCAAATTGTGGTGTAAAATCCCATCAAGTACTTCTTATTAGACAATTAAATTTGCCATAGAAGATACGTTTATTTTACACCATCCCATGCAGGGCAGCTGCAACATAATGTGAAAATCTAGTATTCAAACTTTCTATAGGGTTGCCCAAACTGTTGGTTAGATGTCCTGTATTTTTGCTGACAGTAGTAAATGCAAAATCATATGAATTTAGAAGTTGCAAACTTGTATTAACATCCATAAAACGTCAGAGAAAAGAGATTTGAAACATTGCAACACTGAGGTTGTGGAACATTTGAGGAATGAACAAAAAAACTGGACAAATCTGATGAACCAATAGGTTTGTAAACCTCCTGATGGTCTGGACATTCAGTAATGCTTAAGTGAATAAAGAGTTCGGTAATTGTTTAAAGAGCTTTTGCTACTAGTAGCTAAAACATGAGATTTAAGTGAGTTTACTGTACATTATTAATGGTGTATTGAATTTGCTGAAAACAATTCTGTTCCCTCTTTGAATTCTGTAACACTATTCAAAGACAATGGTTAAATTAGATCGTTTTTTTCCTAATATTTTGAAGACATATAATTAGATGAGCAGATAACATTTTGTTGTGTCATACGTTGGTGCCTTAGTGGTCATTATAAATGCTGAACATGGTGTCTATAGTAAATGTCCAACCATTCCATAATAAGTATTTTGGTACAACTCATAAAAGCCCCCTGTCGCTGTGAAGATAAGCCCATATGCAGTTGCCAAAATTAGTAGCCACACTTTTTATGCAGTATTTAAGCAAAATGAAAAATGATCATTTATGCTGAATTTGGTTTATTGCAAATGATTCATGGTGTTTTTGAAACATTAACAAGCCTTTTTGATTTAGGGGTTTATAGACCTTTCTCCAGTCAACGATATTTTATGTCTGGACAACAATTGCCCTTGTGCATTGCCAAGACAATTACAGAGTTATCAGATTTTATATTATGGTGCAGTCATTTTAGCACGTTAATTTACACCAAAGCAGAAAACATGGAGAAAGGACTGATATATTATTTTATTTGTTACATGAATATGAAAAGTGCATATTTTGATCAGGAAATTGGTTTGAATGCATTAAATATGCTTAAATATTTTAATTGCTGGTTCATGCATGTTCTCCAGGCATCCATAACAACTTGTTTGCATAAACAGGGTCTGTGAAGCTTTGATTTGAACAACTAATTAGACTAATATGACAATCTTTGCCCCAAGATTAATTTGTGATTTGAGGAGAAGCGTAAACTTTTCATAGATAGTTCTCCTATGAGTTAAAATTTGTAAACACAACTAAAATGTTCCTGGATCTTGAAAAGGTTCCCCCAGCAGAAATTCACCTAAAATATGCCTTTGCTCTTGAAGAGGATCCTGTACTGGAAAGATGCCTCTTTTGGCCATGGCAGGCTCTAAAGGCTTTACAGGTGTGTGAAGTCTTTCCCTCTGGAGCTGCTACACACTTACCACTTTGGGAGGGAGGTTAAAGCATGTGAGGCCAAGTTTCTTTCCTCTGAGTTTATTCATAGAGCAGGCTACCAGAGGAGCTAACACAAATGGAGACGTCATGCCTACAGTGTGCCCTCAGAGGCTGAAAATATGTGTGGGCTTTGGGATCTCCTCAGCTGGCCCTGCAGGCCGATAATCCGTTACCCCCTTCATCCAGCTATTGAGTTCTGAGAGGATTTAGGGCACCATAGAGACTAGCAGGCAAAGTGCCTACATGCTGCTAGCTTTGTCTTTAGTCTCCCTTTAGAGCACATTGAATGGTCCTCTGCTGGGATGAGCGACAGGATATGACTGACTGAAGAAGATGGACTGAATGGTCCATGTGTGAGTAGAAAGATGCCCAAAAAAATTTACAATATTGGATCATGGGGAAATATACGGAACATTTTTGAGCAGGAGACGCTTGTCCTGATCATGTTGCTTGCTCATCTTCATTAACATAGTAACATTGTATGTTGTTACCATGTATATTACATTGTTAATTGTTCGAACGTAAAGTCAGTGGTTGTCACATGCTTCAAAAGATCCACCATAGTACCTATGATCAAGAACAACAAGCTCTCATGCCTGAACGAATCCTCCAATCCTCCAATTCTCCTACAGACCCAACACATCCACAGAGAATGACATCTCCCACATCCTGAACACCACTCTCGGCCACATGGACAAGAAACAGGATAATTCATTGCTACAGTTCAGTGTTCTTCACAATAGTACCAGATAGACTGTTCACAAAGCTGAGGGATCAACAGCCGTGTGTGTGCATGCGTGCTGGACCTCCTCACTGGCAGATCTCAGGTGGTGAAGGTGGGTAGGAGTGTCTGACAGCATTACCACCAATACTGGAGCACCACAGGGGTGCATACTCTGCAGTACCCCTCTACACTTCTGATTGTGGGCCCACTCATGGTTCCAACACCATTGTGAAGTTTGCTGATGATACAGAGGTGGTTGGCCTCAACTACATCAATGATGAGAGGGCCAACATGGATGAGGTGAAGAGACTGGTATCGTGGTGTCGGGAAAACCACCTGCAGCTGAACGTCTGTAAGACCAAAGAGTGGACTTCAGAAGAAGACAGCAGCGAACCTTCAAGCCGCTCATCATCAACAGAGCTCCAGTGGAGAGGGAGCTGTCCTTCAAGTATCTAAGTGTCCATATCTCCTCAGACCTCACATGAACTGCTCACATTCAAGTCCAGTCCAAAATGGCTAAGCAACGTCTATACTGTTTCCAACAACTGAGGAAGTTCCGGGTCTCTCCAGTGATCTTCAGGACTTTTTATTCAGGCACTGTGGAGAGCATCCTCACACAGAACATCCTGGTTTGGGAAAAGCTGTGTGCAGGTGCTCCTTGTTAAGTTATTAGTTAGATGTGTTTCAGAAAATTTCAGATTTATTTTATAAAATGTATAATTGTACTTACATTTATACTTATATCTACTTGTTCTTTTTGTATCTACTCATTCATTTACTTTTAATGTGTTTCAGAAAATTCCAGGTTTTTCTTTTATTTTCTACTTACTTTATTTATACTTATGTTTTATCATGTTTGCACAGTCGAAAAGAAGCAGTTCAGGATACATTTCACTGTGTGTTGTACTTGAAATGTAGTTCTTAATAAAACAACAACAACACTGCAACATTTTTAAATCAGTTTCTTGCGGATTTGTGATGAATTAGTACAGTTCCATTGCTTCCCTATAGGATATCTGCAGATAATATCTGCACAAAATCTAATGGAACTGCTCGAAGTTAGTACCTGATCATGCTGTATTCCAAGGTTCCTAGAACCTCAAATGATCTCTGAATTGGTTCAGTTATTTTTGACAAGAAAGTGAGTGTGTGATCAAGCTGTGATTCAAACTTTTGCAACACACCTCCTCAGTAGGAGGCTTCAAATGTCCAAGCTGGTAATACAGAAACTTTCGCTTGTCTTTCTTTTATCAGTGCAGCTTTATTTTGTGCTGGGTCCTTGTTAAAAAGATTTCATTCTCAGTGGACTGATGAAATAAAAACCCCCAAGAAAATATCATCTGATAGCATCTTTTTAACTGATCCTAACAACTACTGAGGTACTGAATACCAGCAGCTTGTTTTGATTAAGAAACCTTTAGCTGGGGCTCCTTAATGTGGTCGCAGCTAAGGTTTTGACCGAGAAGAATTAAAAGGCCCAGCTCTGTGGGTGAGAAAGATGGTTGCCTTATTTTGTTCCTTGTTTTCTTGTCCCTGTGGTGCTCAGTGTGATGCTAGCCAATTGCAGGCATCGTTTAACTCACGGAACAGAGTTGGACAGTTACCGATTTCCTTCATGCTGGTTCAGCTGTCCAGTGATATAATGTAAGTTGCAGCTGGAAAAGATGTGGTGGGTGGCTTCACATAGCTCAGAAAAATCATGCGATTACCATTTGTTGAGAGGGGAACCAATGGTAAAAAAAAGAGAAAAACAAGACTTAAATGTAAATGTGTTAGCCTTTGTGTCATTCTTGTCCATCCAAAACACTACCAAACCTCAACATGAATGCATTAATGCACATTTCCAATTTCACTCAGCTATGATGAACTAATATATAAAAAAATTAACATCCCATTACAGACACCCATAAATCACAGTTTCTCTACCGCTGGGCCAATGATCACTGACCACATGCTCAAGTGGATCATGGGCAGCACTTCTAGTGAGTAATTACCTTAGGGTACACTTGTGTAATTAGAAAAGTTGTACTAGTGTAATCCATCTGTAATGATGAATATACTGTATTTAAATTGTTGCATGTATTGTTAATATCAACTACACAGATATTGGGGCTTTAATCAGTAGTGAGTAACATAAAAATAAGCATATTTGAATTAGAAACAATAGAAATATTAATGGAATGATGAATAAATAAAAATACATCACAGCAGTAGGCAGCAGGCATGTGATGCAGACAGATCCTCAAATAAAAAAATTGTTCATCAATATGTGAAAAACACTTTGATGCCTTTTAAACCTATTCTTGAGGGAATTAAAGCTATGGTGAGAAATTTGTTCCTTATTTTCAAATTTTTTAATCGTTTACAATTTTGCTTTTTGGGATTGAACTGAAAGTATTGTCTTATTTTCAGACCCACATTTTTTCAACATCACCACTGAAGAAATAAAAAGGAGAAGTGAGCTTTGTTTTCCTCTAAGCCATCAAGCTTTCTAGTCATAAACAGGTGGGCTTTGATGTGAAAAGGTTCAGAACTCCTGCCATAAGCATCTCAGAGTTACAGATTACTATTAACCATTCTACTCTGGATGCAGGCGATGTTACCTGTTGAGCAGGAAGCTGTTGTCACTGCAGGTTAGAGCCTCCAGGAGAACCTTCTTCTCTGAGATGGCTGTTGAGGAGTGGAACTTCATCCAGATGAACTCCCAAACATCCTCGTCCATCAGGGACACGCCCGTGCAATAGACAATGTCCCGTACGTTAGGGGGGATCCTGTAAAGATAAAGCTCAGGTTAGCCTGAAGACACATTTGGGCCCAGTGACAAAAAGTAAAATGTAATGAGTCCCTTTCTCACATGTCAACACACCACTGTACATTGTGAATATGAAATTCTTTCTCTGCATTTAACACATTCACCAAGAGCAGCTAGTGTGCAGCATGCAGGGAGCCCTGTGTGGGGACGGTACCTCATTTAAGGGTACTTAAGTAGTGCCACCAGCAGTCCTGGGATTTGAACCCACAACCTTCTGATCACAGGGGCAACTCCCTAACCACCAGGCCACCAGCTGCCCCAGATTGTTTTGCTGAAAAGTGCTCACCTACATTAATCACATGAATATGTGGTTCCTGCATTTGTGAATGATCCAACAAACCTGAAAAATTGTACATATTTATTCAGTTTGTCTCAGGCACTACATTATAAGTCACATATTACTTTATTGTAGTGTTACTTTGACTTAACAATACAATAATAAGATGCTTAACGAACCCTACTGCATTTGGAGCTCACACATTCCTATAAAAATCATGATATATCTGACAATTAAGGAATTATTTCAATAAAAGTAAAGCAGCCCACAGAAAGCTCCAATTTTATATTAGGTAAAATGTACAGGGATTTTAAACTTGATCCAATGATTGTAATTCTGTCACTTGCGATGCATGTGTAATGTAACTCCTCTACTAGCAGATTGAAAGGTGTCGGGTCAAGTGCTCAAACTTAATAATGAAATAGGCTTTTAGATTCACACAGAAGCAAAGGTTACCATGAACACTCAAATGATATCTGTAGTGGGTCCCACTAAAGTAGACACAACAAAAAGCTAGTTTAGCTTTATGCGGTGGGCAGCCACTTTAGGTTACTGGGCCATAAATGTGCTTTTGTGATAAATAAACAAACAAAACATAGGAATCAGAAGAATAATCCAAGATCAGTAATCCAATGAACAATTTTGGTGACTATTGACAGTTAGCAATATTAGCCATATCATCCTAAATTAAGACAAAAATTGGACTGATCCATTATATCTGTGGTGAGTGGAAAATTGTGTAAATTTAGTTTTTTCTTCACCAAACCATTCCTTTAAAAACCACAGACACTTGAGTGTCTGCATTGCAGCATGGCTATTTCCTGCATTTTATTTCTTTGTTTGGGGTTTTTAGTTTAGAGGCAGCATAATCTGCTATTGTTCACACTTCATCAAAGCCTGCGATGTTCACACAGTCTAGCAGACAATGGCCTACATTGTGAACAGTGTTCTGCCCAGCAGTGGCTGATGCTTGTTTGATCAGTCTGCCGTAAATTGGCTGATGCCGATGCTAACGTTTAGTTTATTGGAGCAGTGTTTAAAGATGCACAATTGCCCCTGTTTTCAATTGTTTGAAAGCTTTCCGTCTGGAATGAGTCTGTTTGAGGAGAAATTTGTTTGGAACTGAATGACATTACGCAAGTTAAATGTTTACTGATGAGAGGCTTTTGCTGAATCAAGAAATTGCTTTGAGTGAGTCTGTGAGGAAGAGACTGATTGAAAATTGTGGACCACATTCATAAGAAACATTCTGCCCAAAAGTGCATTGGTTTTCTGTGAAACTGGATCCATGTATGTGGAGGAAATACAGCATATATTTCTCTACCTCATACATAATCAAAATGGGTGAAATGGGTGGAACTATATTCAGTTCATTCCACTTAGGTTCTGTCAGGTCTGTCAAGGTTCTATCAGTCAGTTTTGCCTGTATTTTTTATCAGTGTCTTAAAACCATTAGATTTCCAAATATCGTAATGCATATTTTTTACGGCTTTCAAATCATTCATATATTCATAGTGATGGACCACATTACTTTATAATCACCATTTAAAACTACAATTTTTAGTAAATCTTATTAGTTTACATTTGACCCTCAAGACATACATATTTAATGTATATATAAATATAAAATATAGAATATGTATATAATAAATAATAGAATAAATTCATAAACCTGCACGCATTTCTGGTTTTGTCTAGCAGTAGAAATTAAACATGACAGAAGGCTGTAGATAGCACTAGATAAACAAATTTATTTCCCCCCCAAAAAAAAAAAAAAATAAAAAATAAAATATATATATATATATATATAACAGTTATTTTTCAAGGCTATCAGACATAAAGTACTTTCGGCTATTTAATGGCTATTTAAGCCATAGTTTTTGCCAGTTTTTACACTTTTACAATGTAAAAAATTAATTTGATTCTCTTGTACAGATCTGACGGAAACTGTGTTACACATTAGCACATTTTAGTTATTTGTTGGAATTAAATTCAAGCGAAATCCTGGCTACACAGAAGCACAGTCTTCAATAGACATGATTATGTGCTCAAAGAATCTGTACCAGCAAAATAGCCCTATTTCAGTCTCTCTTTCATTTCTCCAGAGTTATCCTAATGACGTCTATGGCCGTTACAGTCTATGATCATTTTCTACTATCTATTTTTAGCTGGAATAGAATTGTGGCCCTGGAGAACTTTTTGATGGAAAAACATTAACGGTGCTATCTTGTCATCGCTGAAGTTGCAATTTCTGTTTTGTACTAAGCTTGCTGACAGCTCAACTATTTAAATGCCCCATTGCACCTTTCAAATATGCATTTAGTAGGCTGTACTTACTGCAGCTACATGAGGTCACATATATTTAGTGAGCTGTGCCTTTCCCAAGTGTGGAAAGGAGAGAGGGAGGGAGGGAGAGAGGGAGAGAAAGAGAGTGAGAGTGAGAGTGAGAGTGAGAGAGATTGTGAGAGAGAGAGAAAAAGAGAGAGAGAGAGAGAGTGTGAGAGAGAGAGAGAGAGAGAGAGAGAGAGAGAGAGAGAGAGAGAGAGAGAGAGAGA
>JBBMFX010581073.1:0-14034 GCA_037832545.1 Rhabdalestes septentrionalis | reverse complement strand
TCTGGACTCTGAGGGAACTTGTTTTGCTATAATAAACTAGATAAACGCTGAATGCCCTGCAGGGGTGAATAGCTTTGTGTTTATATTAGATTTAAGTACATTAAGTACATTACTGTGGTAAAGGGAACTCTGCTGGTAAAAAGCTCCTGATTACTTTAAAGTGTTTGCTAATCAAAGGATAAAGATGGACTACATTCAACCTGCAAATTTCAGGGGTTACGTTCCAAGAGCCCCCATGAATTGCGAAAAACCGAATTAGTGATGTGGTAAAAAATGCCTGTACTCTAATTCATGCAAGCACGTTTCCTTTGGTATAAGCAGAGTGATTATAGTAATAAATTCATTTAATTTACAGTAAATAAAAAATACAATGCTCACCGATTTACGGTTGCCCTTTGTTCCCTCACTAGATTGCACAGTTACATTTGACATGGAAATGTAGCTGAATTTACATTATTATTTATGATACAAATTTAGTCAATTACATTTTTCCTAATAGTTTAGCACTAAAATGCATGAAAAAAAATGCAAGAATGAAAAGCAGAGGATACTTGCAGTTACCATGAACAATTATTAGTTTGGTCCTGAGAAAAACAATTCTGAGGCCGCGAACTGAACGGTGACTTTGCAGGGGAGCAGTGTGCTAGTATAGACACAGGGCAGGTGTGTGTAATGAAGTTCCCAGTATGCGCCCATTCCTGAAATGTTGGTGCAGTGGTGCCCTTTAAACCTGTTCCTCCCTGTCTTGGTCCCGCAGGGTCTGGAAGTGTCCAAGGCCGGGCTCTACGCAGCTTCTTCTGAAAATAACTTCCTAGAGATGAACGACTCTATTGTGGAGTATAACTCGGCGTTCCCTTTGGACAGTGACACCGACGGACCTCTGACCTGCGCCTCCAACAAACCGCTCATCGACTCCGACAGCCTGGCCGCCGTCCCCCCGACCATCTCTGAGGGCGTCCACAGTGCCACCCGCACCCCTGATTCCGTCCTCAGCGCCAGCCCCGCTTCCCAGCCCAGATCCGAGGCCCATCTGGATGGAGACTTGATGGGAGCCCCCACCCCGGACATGACCCCCAAAGCCCACGGGGGGGATGGCATCCTACCTTCAGTCCCTGCGGTCAGCCCGGGGCCAGAACCCGGCCGAGGCGCCGCCCTGCTGGAAAACGGGACCACGCTGGACCAAAGCAGCGGCGCAGACGGTACTGCGACCTGAGAGGTGGTCCAGGAGTTTCACTTTCACAGACCAGTCTGAGCCCCATTCCCCCTCACCCATCCCACCACTCTTAGAACTAATGGCTGCTTGCATTGCTAAGGCTTCTGAAGAACACTTTCTATGGCTAGTGTCATCTGATTTTTCACAAAGGTTTGACTCATGCTAGTCCTAAACCTGAATTCCAGAACAATGCGTTTTAGAGAAACCACAGTAGAAGCTCAATTATCCTGCTGAATTCACTTCAACAGAACACGGGTCACATTTTCCTGCACAATGCATGCATTTAATAGGCAACGTTTTTTCGATTGGTTGAGAGTAAAGTGCTAGTGTAGGGAGACAGTTTAATGCATGTTTGGCTGTCTGGATAAACAGCTGCACATTCAAAAGGTGTTTATTTTCCTCTTTCATGTACGGTGGAATAGACATTTGAACCTGAGCAGTTTGATCTCTATGCAGTGCTGTTCTATGTTTTGCCATTTATTTAGTGGGAACACATAGATATCTCCAGACACAATAGAAGTCCTCTGAAGCATTGCAACATTACATACATTTCAGAATTGGCCCATAAAGCGTTGCAATTTTTACATAAAAACACAGTTCAGGAGACCAGGAACTCACCAACTAAATGGGTCGGCTGTTGCACCACTCAAGTAATGTCTTGTAGGAATTTCCAGTTGACTCCAGTTCCAGGATTTATAAAAACAAGAACTTCTAGCCAGGAGTCTGAACTGCGAGGTCCAATCTGGCCGATCTGGTGAAGAGCAGCTGCAAGCGAAGGCTTTGGCAACAAATCGAGAGGAATCTGACAGAGATCCATAAGCGCTGGAACCTTTCAGTTCAGTTCCATGGTCTTGGTATTGTCTCACATCTGTTGTTTTCTTCATCCTCCCATTGCTTCCTCCATGTCCTTCGTTTGAAAGTTGAGCTGCTGAGAGAGTTTCTGCTGGATCCTTTATTTAAAACCAGCAGAAACAGAACCGGCGTTATCAGGACAGTCCCTCCCACACCTGTGAGAAAAGGAAAAAGAGGATTCTCACACTGAGGCACACTCTTTACCAACAATTGAAAACTTGTGTTGGTAAAGAAAAGCATTTGAAAAGGCTTTAGTGTTCTGTGGAGATTAAATAGAATTCTGCTGAGAGTATTTGGGTACCAGGTTTATTAGAAGGAAAACAAAACAAAGGAAAAGAACCACGTATCTGTACTCACCATGTTATCGGTTAAAAGTCCATTGTTAGAAAAGAAAATGTAGGAAATAAGCATGGCCTGTGTGTGTTCAAGTTAGATGGGTGTTAAATGAATTATAAGGTTACTGCACCCTTTGAGGAAGAGCATCTTTAAAACCCTTTACGGTTAAAGTTACAGTTATAAAACTTGCAAGCTTTCATTTTTTATACAGAATTAGAACTACACTAAAACAACCTGTCTGCAGTCTCCTCCCCACACCCCAAAATGTAACCTTAGATGCACTTAAATTTTCAAGTAATGTCACAAAATCCTGAACTACTAGTTAACTGCTACATCGTGGCTCGACCTGTTGGGAAAATCACTACCTCACATTTCATCCGATGTCTGCAGGGAACTAAAGGAATAAGCGTGGCGTCAGAAAAGCACAACCGCAATGGCAATAGTGTTTTAAACTGCAGCGAAGATAACGCTCTGCAATAAACTGAGACTGAGTAATGGTGTCTTTAGCTAAGGAGTGTATGTGCAGTTGACACCAAGTAAATGTCTCAGGTTTTTTGGATGATTTTGTTCATTCATGACATTGGAAGACGGCACATAGTGTTAATATAATATATTGCTGTGTCATTACACAGCATTATCTTTAGGTGTCCCTAATATATATATATACAGTAATAAGGGCCCTGAAATTAGCCTTGAATTGGTAAGACTTGTCTGTAAGATTATGTCCCCTTTTTCAAAGCAAAATATCGGAGGTGTATAGACATGGAACCTTTTCTGTTATACTGGCTGAATAATAATACCGAAGCTGGAGTATTTAATATGGGTGCTAAGTGCTAAGGAACCCTCACACACACACACACACACACATACACACACACACACAGTGCACAGGGTAGATACAATAGTCAGTTTAAACACCTACATCTTTAAGAGAAAAGTCCACTCCTGTACATACATATATTGCATGTATATAAAAAGCATTTTTTCTAAACCAAGGATGCAAGATTTTTATCCTTCGATTGCTGCATTTTTGCGTATGTTCCACAGAACAATGAAACGAATGTTACTACTATAAACTTATTGGTAACACTTTGGTAACTTTACATGAACAACGCTACATAACACTGACGTCACTTTGCCATGCCATACATGTCCTAATGATGGATTGTGTTCATTAATAGTGTCACATTACCATTATAGTGACTTTAAATTTGCATTTGTCATAAACTGTCACGACATCAGGCATATTATTAGTCATAACCGTTTCCAGCAATACTGTAATATTACTTAACATAATCTGACAAAATATGACATCTTTCATGACATGTTTCTAGCGTATTTTCGTCAGTGTTATGTAGACAGATTTGAGAAGAGTATGCCATTTAAAAAAATCTCTTACTTTGATAAGTACTACTGTCTTTAATGCTTTATCGTCCTGCACTTTGGTAACGTTTTGCTAATGCAAGAAAAGAAATGCTAAATTAAAACCACTGGTCACGTAACTCTTTATATCTCATATTCTCATTCTGCTCTTAGAGCTGCTGCCATAGATCTAGAATATATCCTCTAAAAATTGTTATTTCAGCATGCTAGCCTATCGATTGCTTGTATGATGTCCTTATGTAGCCTAGTTTTACTGACCCAAATGCCTCTCTATGCCTCGGAAGCGGATGTGGTACTTGAAGACGGTGTAACTCTGGCAGTATGAATGGTGCTGAATGGTACTGAATGGCACTGAATGGCACTGAATGGTGCTGAAGGGTACTGAATGGTACTGAATGGTACTTATTGGTGCTGAATGGTACTGAATGGTACTGAATGGTACTGAATGGTGCTGAAGGGCACTGAATGGTACTGAATGGTACTTATTGGTGCTGAATGGTACTGAATGGTGCTGAATGGCACTGAATGGTGCTGAATGGCACTGAATGGTAATGCTTTTTATGTCACCATGTCTCACCATGATGTACCGAAAACCACAAGGCAGTTGGTTTCTTTATTCAAACTTTAAAATGTCACACAACACAGGCTTGTGTCAGTCTTTCTCAACATATTAAAATAATGACACACTAATGCATTGTGTAGCTTTATTTAAGAGATCATATTCTGTTTCAATGGAAATTCCCCAGAAAGATGAAAAGTGTACACTGGTAAATATTAAGCTGCAAGTGAAAGTTTTTACCCATTAACTTCAGATTTGATTCCAGTCTCAGTTTCACTTTATTGTTTATGTACCGCTGTATGTGATTCCACAAGATGTCCATTAAATTACATGAAAATATTCATAGTGATGGTTCATGGAAAACCAATATTATTTAACTGATAAAAACATGTACCACCACTGTATTTGGCACCACTGTATTAATATCAAAATAATGTTTTGGAAATAGCACTGAATAAAATTACTAATACAAATTATCCTAATTATTGGATTTCCCCTAAAATGAAGGTTACACTGATTAGAAAAACTTCCTGCACAACACTTAACAATGTCTTGTGAACATTTTTGACACAATATTTGTGAATGGCTTAAATTGCCAGAAATAAAAAATGGCTGGATTCAGTTTTGTATGATATGTAATTGTATGAAGTGCAAAATACTTGAGGAAAATCTGGAACTAATCTGACACCTCTGACAAATCACATGGCATCACAGATTGAGTTGCATGAGAATAAAAATAATAGGTGAACTGTTTGACCTGCATTCTGCCCGAGAGACCAGTGGACTGGAGATCAGTGTTTGTGACTGTACCTTTACTGCTATAAATGTGCTGAATTCACAGTTTAGCACAAAATAAAGACCATCTCTAGATTCATGTTTATGCACCGGATTTTGTGTAACAACATACTAATAAGAACAACACTTTGACTATGATGCATTCTGTCTGAAATAAAAACTTTTTACCAATGAGGCAAATGCTTCATGTCGTAATGTACATAATCACAACACTGCATGCTTAGTCTCAGGCTACTTTATCACAGTACAGATGCTCTTTAAAGAAATGCTACAGGAATAGGGTGAGGAAAACAATAATTTTATGGTTTTAAAGATGGGGTCAGGACTGACAGATTGGATCAGAGGTAAAAGATTTGGCAGGGCCTGAAAGACTGGACTGGGATCAAAAGACTGGGCCTGGAGGAAAAAATGTTTCTTCTTGCCGGGCCTCACTGTATAATATGTTGTAGACTCAGAGCCAGAATAAAAAGGCCACCCAGATTAGTCATGTGTTTATCAGTGCAGGATATATGGAGTAATTTGTGCTTTTGTACTCTAGATGAAGTTTGGCTTTAATTAATATATTAATACACAGTACTAAATTTAATACTGTGACAGTGTCCTTACCAATGGATCAGACTATCTTGTCTTAAAAGATATTCTTCAATCCAGGGATCCCAAATGCCTGTATGACTGTTTGTTCTACCTGTGCAATGATGAGCGATACCTGTATAGATCTCTATTTTTATATATTTCTTAATTTTATTATTATACGATAAGAAATAGGATAAGACATATCTTATTTATCTTGTGGGAAATGACTGTCATTAGCATGCTCAGTGCTACAAGAGGAATACAAGATACTCAAACAAAATTGACAATAACAATAGTGCAACAACAAGAATATTATTGTAACAAAATAATTGTAATTGTAAATAATTGTAAGACATTGCTGTGTTTAAGATTTAATGTTCTTTACAAGCAGATCAGTGGAACAGAATTATTTATGTGACTTTGTGTTCATACAATGAAAATAGAATGACAACAGCAAAATAAAATAGCAGCAGGGATTAGGATTTGGTAACACAAAGACTGGAAAACATCCCCAACAGAACAGGGTGGCAATCTTTTTCAGTCTTTGTCATTCTGACACAATAGGATCCTTTAAAAGTAAATAAATAAACGAGAAGCTTTTGACAAGCATAAACATGTTTGTTTCTGGTGAGCCCGTTTTACCTGTATAAAGGTTACAGGTGTCTGTACTGATTTTTATTTATGTTTATTTTTTCTGTATTTATTTTTTCTTAAAATCCTAGAGGCTTTCGCAGGTATAAAACGTTCACCAGCCCCAATCCGAAGTGTTTGTTGCATGCCGGCCCTTTTATCTGTAGTTCAGCTTCTAATGACGGTTCTAGACACTGAGCTCCATGAGGCTTTTACACGTGTTCTCTGGAGAGACTGGGCCGGAAGTTGCGTTGAATCTCGCGCGAGGAAGCTGGTCCCGGCGCGCCAAATTTCAAAGCACTTCCTGCGGATAGAGGCGAAAATCCGGAGAGAAAAGTTTAAAACCTGGATACATTTCCAGCAGCGCGGCTCGGACAGGGCTCCCTCTCTTTCTCCGAGAGTCTACTCGCACCTCACTGCGGTAAATCAGGACTTTGCACCAACACCCGGGTTTTATTCAGATTTGCAGAGAGAGATCCGGACCCCTCAAGTAGCAGCAGGCTAACGCCGGGCTCTCCGTGTCTCTCCTCCGGTGTCAGCCCCGATGCAAAGCTGTGATTTATAACACCTTTCTGAACACACCTCACGTTTATCTCGAGCCTCACATTCTGACTTTGGCTCGTTTAGAGGGGATGTTCTTTAAGACAGCCCGGTTATCTGGCTTACAGGCTCTAATCCATGGTTTTAGAGCTAACTAGCCTAGCAACTGGTAAAACAAGTCCATCCGATCACTGAGGATCATAAAGCTACACTGTTTTTTTTCTGTGCATTCTTCAGGTCAACAGTTTCGGTAGTTTTAAATCTGCCGTTCCTGAGAAGCCTCAGACCTGCACCGGCCAGATATTTTTCCTTGTTTACTCTCAAAATGAAGAGCATCTGGCTGCGACCTCGCCCTGCAGCTGTCATCTAATTCATCCTACACTAAGAAACACGAATACAGACCCACTCCACGGTCAATGTCATCACTCAGCATGCTGAGAACTTGACACATGAATTTCATGTCGATCCCGTCACAGATTACCTGTAAAAAGTTTACAACTGCAGCTTTAATTTACATACTTGGAGATTATACTCTGAAGAACAAAATCTAAAATGGAAAGTTGTTATTCTGCACCCACATCTCTGTGAGTCGCCCTCTTTCTGTTAAGTGTCGTTTGGACTTTACTCCATGTGGAGTGCCAGTATGTTGTCTGGAGTCCGGCCATGTTTTCAGCTGTTGAGGATTGGCTCATCAGAGAATACAAACGACCATGCCAGTGGGGCATCGGACTCTACCAGTGATCTGTACACGTTTCGACCAGCGCTCGCCCAGTCTGTGTTTCGCCTGGGACGGGCAGCAGAGTTGTGTGATGTCACTCTGGATTCAGCAAACGTGTCACGCATCCATGCTGAACTGCATGCTGAGCTGCAGATGGATTCATCAGGAGAGGAGAGCTGGAAGGTCCAGGTGAAGGACCGAAGCAGCTATGGTTAGTATCATATACACGCAGTCTCATATTTGCTGTTTTATTTAATCTCTTGTAATGAGTATATGAATAATTTTTTGCCTTTCATTTTCAGGTACGTGGGTGAATGATGTTCGAGTGCAGCATGGTGTTCTGTTAGAGATCGTTGATGGTGATACCTTAATCTTTGGTGCCCAATCAACACACGAGAGCCCAGAGTCCTATTTCCTCTTCCAGAAAGTCAGAGTCCGCCCCGAGAACTTTAACGCCATAACTGTTCCGAAGGCTAGCTCCTTTTCCTCGGACATTCAGAACCGGATCAGGACCAGCCTGGACTCTAAACCGGAGCCCAACCTTGACATTTCTAAACTGTCCATCAACAGAGCCACAGTCATCTTGAACTCCATCGGCAGCCTCAGCAAGATGAACGGCAGCTGCTGGACCTTTCAGAAGACTGACAAAAGTTCTGACCTGAATTCCGCCAAATCTCCCTCATTTACAACTTTAGTGCCGCCCTCTACTCCGCCGCCACTTCCCGAAGTTATAATGGAATCCTCCTCACAGTCGGTCCCGCCGTCGTCTAAGAGCCGGCGCAAGTCTGCCCACACCGTGCTCCTGGAGGACGACTGCTCACACGACCCCATCGGTCGTCGGGGTGGGATGGAGGAGAGGAAAAGCAGGGGAGGGAAGAGGCGGCGGCTGTACAAGTCAGAGTCTGAAGTTTTCCAGCCTCAGTTATCCAAAATGGAGCTGAGCATGAGGCCACACTTGGAGGTCCAGCCTGTGACGCCCAAGCAAAATGGCATAATATATGGTCACCTGAGCAACAGGAAACTGAACTGTTCTTTAACGTCAATTCAGAAGCATGAAATTGGAAACATGGGCCACAACAAAGGCGTCAACATGGTGTCGTGCCATCAGCAGAGGCCTTGCACTCCGGCTTCCCGGGGCAGGAGAAGGGCGAACAGTTCTCCGGTATTCTCCCACCGGGTCGTGAGGAGCGAGAACTACCACTACACCTCTCCGTCAGTTAGACAGGCAAAGGTGGAGAGAGGGGGGGGGCAGGTCGCACGCTTCAACACCACAACAGGGTAAGTCAGATCTGGAACGTTTGTAATTTAAACTATTTGGGTTAACTGGAGCTTGACAACAATAAGATAGGAAACCGTTTCGGACAAAATGAGCTTGTGGTTGAATAGTAAAGTTGCTTGTGGATCATGCCGAACTAGATGTGCAGTTCTTTTAATATATATAGATATACACAATCTTTATGATGATATCTATCTTCTTTGTAGTCGACGACGTGGAAGACCCAGAAAGCATCCCCTGCCTCGCCCTTCCCTGCCGTCTCCGTCTTCCTCTTCATCATCTTCTAGCTCTTCTTCCTCTTCGTCTTCCTCTTCTTCAGAGGACGATGATGATGAAGATGAAGACATAGGGGTAGCTCAAGGTGTAGAACCGTGTGCAGCCGCGCGCTGTCGTCTCCCGCAGCAGGACACTGTGCAGTGGGTGCAGTGTGACGACTGCGACGCCTGGTACCACCTGGACTGCCTGCCTCACGACCGCAACCGCGCCTCCCTCCTGAGCGACCCGAACGCAGATTTCCACTGTGGCTGCTGCTGAGCCTGTGTCACTCTCTTGGGACCATGCGGGGGTTGACTTGTACTCCAACATGGGACGCCTGTTTAGAAATCTGACAAATGAATTACTGCTAGTATAATTAAACAAAAAAACAAAAAGGAATGTTTTTATTCTCTTTGACCACCTCAATGACCTTCATGGCTTGTCAGACATATTTCTAGTCTGTAAAGGTCTACGTGATGAAATTGGTGGCGGGGTTTTATTAGTTAATGTGCCATGAAGAGACACATGGAAAAATTTTGTAAAAAAAAGTGTGCTTTTCAGTTTGCAGGTGGAGTGTGTTGCAAAACCTGTACTTTTCCTAAGGGTTCTCCTAGAGTCCAAGAGATTACTTGATTTTTTCAAGAAATTTCAAGAACTGCTCTTCTCTTTCAAATGACCTGCTTCATGATGATAATTATAAAAAACACGCACGCATGAATTCCTTGCAGGTTTGAAAGGATGTGAAAGTGTCTTATGCTTAAATAAGGTAAACATCCCTGGGGTTTTGCAAGTGATGCCTCTAAAATGTGTCCTGGATGAAATAAGAACAGACTCTCCTTCAAATGGTAGATATGAAAGGTTTATTACACTTTGGGGTAAAGAGCCAAAGCAGAGTTTTGTGCAGAAGGAACGGATGTTTACCTGATGAATCTTGTAGTTTCATTTTATAGTAAACAAAATTAATTAGTTAATTTGACTAGTTTTCATGAATAAACCACATTTTCCAAATGGCTACTAGAAGGAGACGGTGGTTCATTAAAGCTTCTACACTGGTGGTTTTCAAGACCCTTGAGAGTTTAGTATTTAATAGCATTATATTGAAAACATGCAGTTTGTCTTTGGAATGACCAAATTGGATCTTCATCACAGTTCTAATGCTTCGTGAGACTGTTCACAGAGCATAACAAACCGGCACCTAACTCCAACCCACTCATCTCTCCAAAAGCTCCTCTGTTTCCAGGATGGTCCTCTGAGATGTTTTTGAGAAGTCTGTTCTTAAAGGACTCAGTCGCAAACTGCTTTCAAGAACTCAACTTCTAAAATGTGTGTGTGTGTCAACTGTGCTTTCTTTAATGAACTGGGGAGCTGGTGATCTGCATAGCAGTTTCAGCAAATCAAGACATTCCAGCACTGTACACAGACAGTACAGATTGATTTTAAGCAGAGGAAGTGTGAAAAGGCCAAAGCTGCAGTGTGGATTGCAGTATTGTATCTTCTGACAAGGAAAGGATTTTAAATTTGATAACATAAGCTTTGAAGCTTGAGCTCTACTAACCTGGAGAAGGTGGCAGTTTAAGTGTAGAATTTGTGGTAGGAATGTAAACAATCTTTCACGTCTTCAGACTCCTCAGTCACAGCATTGCTATTTTTTATGAGGGACATCGGGTTGAATAAAGACATTTATTGGGACAATCCGAGATTTTGCCCTATTAATTTCTTGAATACTCAAAAGCAACGGGTGGTTAAAACCTAGTAATCGTATTCATTTGCTGTATTTACAGCAAAATTTAATTATGAATTCCAGTCACACGCATTATCTCAAAGTCTTACATCCCAGAACTGGGATAAAGGACACCAAACCTATGATAAAATGCTAGTCACTTTGATTGTAGTCCAGCCTGCTTCTGCTTCTGGTCTGCATTTGTTATTTTATAAGGTTTTTTTTCATCTGTACAAATAACCACTACTGGAATAAAGGAGCTGTAACTTGTGATGGAAGTGAATGTAAAGTAAATATTAGTTCATTTAATCCGGTGCTTTCACTCAAGCATGGGTGGTGTTTATCAATTATGAAAAAAATTAAATGAAAAGAATGGAGATACATGGCTCCAGTAGGTCACTTTAACCACTCTTAAATATGATGCTTCCAAATGCAGTTCTTCAAGTCATTTCTGACCATTTCCAACATGTTTCAGCAATGTGTTTTATTAGAGATTAATAAAAGATTTTTGGCCAGTCATATTAGTCAAAGCTCCAGGCGGTTTGGGGTTGGACTGGTCTATTGGAGGTTCTGGAGGTCCTGGAGTAAGAGAGAATCGGGGTGTGTAGGGGAAATTACAGGACAGTAGAAGAGATTCCTGCTCATAAATAGAACACAGATGGGATTCGAGCTCCATCAGTCATGATTAGTAATTATTCTCTCGGAATGTGACCACCAGAGGGCAGTCTTGTTCTACAGGCACTGGCGAGGCAGCGCAGACGTAACATGGTAAAAAGTATTGGGACAAATGTTTTTAGAAGGTGTGGGCCCCTTTCTTCCATTATAGTTCGATCTTTGTTCTCCAGTAGACCATTTCGGGACGGCACCCTGCTTCCAGCTTTGTGGACCTAGTTTGTGTCCTGAAACTTTTCTGTTCCAGCAGGACTGTGTCCCAGTAGCAGCTCCATAAATACGTGCTGGAGAAGTTCAGTGTGGAAGAACTTGCCTGTTACAGAGAGTCCTGACCTCAACTCCATCCAGCACCTTTAGGATGAACTGGAACGGAAATTGTGATCCAGACCGTCTCGTCCAGCATGAGTGTCTGACCTCATAAATGCTAAAGAATGAATGGAAACACATCCCCACAGAAACTCCAGAATCTTGTGGAAAGAATTCCAAGCAGAGTGGAAGCTGTCAGAGCTGCAAAAGGGGTCCAGCTCCATATTAAACTCCGTATTAAAGTCTATGGATCTGAAAGCAATGTCATTAATGTCCCTGTTTGCGGCATGGTCCGGTGTCCCAATATGAGACTGACCCTAGCTGCCCGACCTGTAGTTATTCAGCCTCAGACCAGACCGCTAAGGAGTGAACTCTGAAAAGCAAAGTCTGTTTTAAGGACAGGGAAGCGAGCGGGATTAGAGCTTAAATACTCGGATAGCTATAGGACTCAGCTCCCTCTCAGTCACTCACGGATCCGGGTCTGCGAGTCACTTAAGTCAGTTTTGCCAATTCGATAGCCGTGTGCCAGCTGAAGTGTTTGTGCCGTCTTTTAAAAGAAAGTATGCCTTGTGATGAGGATGAATCACTTTCAAATAAAACAAAACAATAAGACGAGGCTACTTCGGTGACAAAGATTTATTTAAACACACAATAAAACGAACGATACAAAACGTAAACACAGGCATAACAGCAATTCGAACAAAAAGGCAAACTGTGCAAATTAGGGCATAGCCTAAGAATAAATATGCCAAATAAGAACTGCAGTTAAAAGAAAATGCAAATAACCTGCTATTTTGAGCGGTTCAGATCCGGCTGGGGAGGAACTTAACCGGCCTAGATAGCATAAGTACATTGAAAGTACATTGAAACAATTTTGATTTGTTATCACACTTTGTTATAACATTTAATGTTGATGACTGAAAACACTGAGCGATGTTCTTTTCAGCAGTGTCAGTTAATGTTGAAAATTTGACATTGAATCAATATTGATTTAGTGGTTTATGAGATGTGATGTCGAATATGCGCAGCAGTTTCCACACAAGAATTCTGAGGTAATTTTCCTTTACTTTTAAATAAGGTTTGTAAGGACATGGTATGCTGATATCACTTAAGATTATTTTATATTATCAGTCAAGTTTACGTTTTTGTACTGTATAAATATAAATAACTTGTATGTACTACACTGGAAAACGTTAGTTAGCGCAGAAGTGGTTTGGTATGTTTGCTAATTAGCTGCAAGCTAAAATGCTGGGATTGGTAATCAGTACGTTCTGGGAAAAGTCCAGGCCGTTCGTTGGTTTTATACTTTAACAAATATTTTTCAATGTTTATCACTAAATACTGTTTAAAAGTACTTTCTGTCCAAGTACTTCAAGTTAAATAAAAAAATATATAACCTTTAAGCTGTTTAAAGATAAAATAGTTTTTGTGAATGTAAACACAATATAAAACATTCTAATGTCTTCTTTCTGGATGTCTTGTGATTATTGGGTAGCAAACTTAATACAACATATTAATGTAACCACAAAGCAACCATAAAACAACCATAAACCATAATTGAAAAGAAGTTGTTGGATTGTTGTAATGCATCAAAATATAACGTAAAATCAACATTAGCTCAATCAAAAAAACGATGTGCGTTAATGAGTTAATTCTGATGTTGGAGATAAACATTGATTCAGTGCATTAGATGATGGAAAAAAGAACATTGTTCCAATGTACTTATGCTAACTGGGAATCGGATTCACTGACTCGGTTGATGCGATTCCGATTTGGTTAAACTTAACCAAAATATTCACTCATGGCTCGGCCAATACAGTTCAGGACCCAGACCCGATTCGCCTGCAGGGCTGTTTTCAGCTGTGACTGACACAAGTGTCCACTAGGAGGATTTAACTCTGCAGGAAGTTTGTAGGATAGTAGGGGTTTGGGACCTCAATTTCAAGTATTGTGGTGCAAAAAAAAGTTATGCAGCTTTTATGGTTGTATGGTTGTAATGGATGTTTAAATGTTTATATGTGTAATAATTAGAGGTTAACCGATGTATCAGCCCACCGATATATCGGGCTGATATTTGTCGTTTTTTTATGTATCGGCATCGGCCGATATCCAAGTGCACTATGCCGATTTAAAGACAAGCACCTCTGCAGGCAGCCCAGTATTATTGTTGTTGTGGAACACGTGGCCCATGCTGCTTGCTTGTACT
>JBBMFX010581056.1:0-14034 GCA_037832545.1 Rhabdalestes septentrionalis | reverse complement strand
ATATTGATAATTATCGATATCGGTCAATACAGGAAAAATTATCGTGATAATTTTTTTTGCCATATCGCCCAGCTCTAGATGTGTGTAATACAGTGGATAGTACATGGACAAAATATATAAAAATTCCTGCAGCACTGGCTTGTGTAATCTGTGCCATGCACACACACACACTAACATGCTACTGTCACGAGAATGATCTATCCCAAAAATAATAACTGATCACTCTTGTGCCTGTAAGTGTCCCTGATGAACATCGTAAAGCGGACTGTGAGTTCCCGGTGCATGCCAGCGTGTGCACTCAGAAAAATGCCATGTCATTCAATTAGCAGTACAAAAGTACTCCTGCTGACATGTCGAAAGGAACAATGCACGTTGGGTTAATTCTTTAAAAAGAAGGCCAAACAAGCTGATCAACAAGACCAACCGTCTGCTGGTGGTAGCATATTGGGACTGTGCTACCGAACCGAGAGAGGCAGCTAACGTTAGTGCTAGTGCTAAGTTAACAGCTAATGTTAACTTGGGGGCTGAAGAGACACAAGACGAGCCAAGAGAAGAGGCTACTAATGCCTAGCAATGCCTAACCCTAACCCCAATACTGGAGTTCGCCGGCATATACTCTGATCCATCATGGCATTTCATGTGAATCTTGTACAGACCTATAAATGGCATCACCCTTGTGCAACGAACCAGCATTAAAATTTTGCCCACGTCCCCCAGCCCATGGCAGCTCCCCAGGAGACTGTGGTCTAGTTTGCACCCTGAATACATATGTGTATGTGTTCATGGATGAATAGTCACTTTCCTTCTGTGATTTTGAAAAGGCAAAAATGTTTTCCAGTGATCACAGCTAATAAATGGTCTTTGTTTTAATACACTATTTTGTTATAGGCCTACAGAGAATGTTGTTATATCTTTCAATAGATTTTAAAGCACTATTTCTGAATGAAATTTGTTCATGCACTTCGTTCAGAATATTAAAATGCACTTTAATTAACTAGTTTCATAAGAGAAAGTATTAACAACTTGTTTCTGCTAAAGTGTCAGAGTTCTCAAAGAAAAATCTTTTACTGAAATTTATTTTTCATAGTTTGTTGAAAATAGTAAATAACTTTAGCTTGTAAGTCTCCGTGTTTTGATGTAAATACAATATCACTTAATCATTCAGTGTTGAGATACGGTTTGGTTGATGTGAGTAATTTATCACAGAATCTATGGCAAAAAAGGCATTTTTGTTTCGGTCGATTTTTTAAAACACGACCGAAACAGCGATGAGGCAGTGATGAGGCAGTGATGAAACTGATGGCGCAACCGCAACCTGCATACACCAGGTTGGATTAGAGGCAGCATGTCTGCCGTGAGGGCACATTTTGATATTTCTAAGCTGTTTGTAAAGAGCATCCACAAAGACACAAATACTTTCTCAGTGTCTGGAATACTTTATTACATAAAATCAAATCATCCCAATCCCCATGCAGAATATGAAGCACAGAACTGGCAAGACCCTTCGAGCCAACATGGGCTCATGGTCTTTCATGCAGCCATCATGACATAGAATCTATTAAAAAGGTGCTGTGATCACATTTTAGGCCTTTTTTACGTGCTAGGACAATGTTTCCTACCCTATGTGTTTTAATGGGCAATGCATTACACCACCTCTATTAGCGCTAACTGGTGACTGCGGGACAGGGAAGGAATACACTCCCCAGTATACTATGGTGTTTTTCGTGATCTGATAACATGTTGGAAAATCTGTGGAGCAACTGCGCAAAATAGACCCCGGTTTTGTAATTCTGCTGCATGTATGAGTGAATGGATTCAATACTGTGAAAATAAACTATACATATCCTGTGCACCACAATGCTAACCTGTTCATCAGGAACTGTGTATTTTGGAGTCACGATGACCAGCCGCATTCATGTTGTCATCCATATAATTCCTAAATATTTTCCTACAACTTGTGTGAAGTAGGTCGCAATCCACATGAGGAGTTCAACCAGTGAGAGGCGGGGAAGACACTCAACAAGGATGATTGTGGTGTATGTGGACCTTGGAAGCAAATTACCCATGCCAGTGTAGGTGTTTCACACTTACAGATAAATAGTGGTATGCATGCAATGGTATGTAGAGAAAGAGAAATAAAGAGAGAGAGAGAAAGGGAGAGCAAGGACGTCGCTACAAATCTATGACAAAAAATAATTAAACAGTAATAGAGTAAATTGATTATAACCCCCTCGTTTTTATGTAGATCAGGAGTCGCATTGCTTTATTTGAGCCAATATGTTTGTTTTAATGCATTTTAGTCCTACATTATTAGAAAAATGTACTAATTTTGTAAAATAAATATTAAAGTTTCCATATAAAATGTAAATGTTTTTGTGCTGAAACACAATGGAAGCGTATGGTTGGTGAAAAAACACTGGATGCAGAGGCAGGATGTTTGAGGGTCGCCGATCTGAAAACATTATTTAATTCTCCTTGCTGCTGATTGCATTTGTATTTTTATTCCTCCTAATTAAATTAAAAGAGTCAGTTGACAAATTTACACCTTGTGGGACTAATAAAGGTTTATTTTATCTTATCTTCCCACAGCTAGTGAAGATACTCCAGGCTGTATTTGGTCACAGTCCGCCCCTTCTAGAATACAGCCTTCTTTCTTTGTGTTCTCCCAACAGTGCAAAACATTTATACAGTTATATTTAATATAGAATTGTAGCTAAATTCACGTTAATATTTATGTTCCCTCAAACATGAAATAATTAGGCCTATATTTTTCTTAATAATTTAGCACTAAAATGCATGAAGAATTATATATTGGCATGAAAAAAGCATGGAAATCTCGAGGCTATCTGCTGTTTCCACCTCTCTGTGGTTTTCACCAACCATTATTAGTTTGCTTCTAAGTAAAAATGCCTGAATCTGAAAGATTTTAATTTAATTGTAAACTCAGCTTAATATACTACTCTTAACGAAAATAAAAAGGTAAGCCAGTATACGCGCTGGACAGTTTACACTGAACTTTTCTTTGTTATGAGAAGGTAAACACAGTCATAATGTAATGTAATTTGGTAGTAATAAAAATACAGTAAAATATCTAGGTAATCATCAATATTATTTTCATAATTTAATGTTAAACTGGCACATTTTATTCAAATGCAATCAGCAGCAAGGAGAAGAAAATAACGTTCTTGGATCGGCTACCCTCAAAACTCCTACCTCTGAGTAGAGTATTTTTTCACCAAAGACACACTTCCTTTGTTTTTCTCTGGACAGCACCAAACATTGTATATTTTATATGGAAACTTTAATATTTATGTTACAAATTTTGTATAATTTACAATGTAGGACTAAAATGCATTAAAAAAACATATTGCCACAAAAAAAACAATGCCACTCCTGACTGAATAAAAACTAGGGGATTCATGCATTTCCTCCTTAGGCCTGAAGAAAAAAAACCTCTCACAATTTCTTTGTTGTATGATTTTCTATCTATTTGGGCCTAAAAATAACGTTCAATTTACATTTCTTTGAACATAGATTTTATTTTAATTTCCCAGCTTGATGACTTTAGAGGACAACAGGACGATTTCCAAGTTCAATTTGATCAACACAATAAAATTCTTTTTCACTCTTCTTTTGGTTGTTGCTTGCAAGGACAATAAATCATAAATTTTAGTTCATCAATGAATTATTAGTCACAGAATATCCTCTGGACAGTTTAGGTGTGATAGTCCTGGAGTCATGTTTTCTTTCTGGTTCTGCAGGGGAACATTTTGCATTTGCTGCACCTCATGTTTGTCTTGCCATTGCAGACCTTGTTCCCAGCATGCAAATCCATCACATGACACATCACTGGAAAGCCCAGTATGTCCTCTACAGGACACTATAGGGTTTAATGGGGTAACTCCAAATACTTAAGGAAGATACAAGGGGAAAATATGTCTGTTTTAAAGGACATAAGTGAATGAGCCGGGTCTCAGGAGGATAATCAATTTACTGTATTACTCTTAAATTTTTTTTGTCATAGGGCCTAATATTTGTAGCGGCATTCTTGCTCTCTCTTTCTCTCTCTTTCTTTTTCTTTCTCTTACTCTACATACAAATGCAAACATGCCACACATGAAGTGTATGTTGTGTCAATCAGAATCAGAAAACTTTATTTATCCTGAAGGAAATTATTTAATATTGAAACACCTAGACAGGCATAGGTAATTTGCTTCCACGGTCCACATACACCACAATCATCTCTGGTGAGTGTCATCCCCGCCTCTTCACACTGGTTGTAGGACAATATTTAGGAATTATATGGATAAGAACATGAAACCTCCATATGACACAACTAGAGCTGGGTGATATGGCCTAAAAATAAATTTTTTTCACAATAAATCCGATTTTCCATTTCAGTCAATTTTCCCCTCCCCTCCTCAAAATCAAACTACAGATGACAAACAAATAGTTCAATACAAGTTTTAACTTTATTTATATTTTCTCTATGGCTACATTCTCTACATTGCAATCTGACACTTACTTCAGGTCCAAAATTTTTAGCATGTTAATGAACCCCCTGGCTTTTCCACAGTATGTATGGGCACCATATATTTTGCAATATACATCACGACAGCATTTGTTTTCACCTTCCACCGTGCCCCATTCTTATCACATAGCACTAGTGCAGGGGGGTCGAGCTCCGATCCTGGAGGGCTGATGTCCATCATAGTTTGAAGGTTCTCCTTCTCAAACACATTCACCATACCTGACAATTAACCAGCAATGTCAACCAGGTACTTGTGAGCAGAGAAATCACCAAAACGGGCTGGATCACGGCTCTCCAGGACTGGAGTTGACACCCCTGCATGAGGGCATTAACAGAACATTTGGCTTCAGAGGCACATTTGAATGCCCCCTGAGAGAAGTTGGCATGTCGTGTGGTTTTTTCCTCTCTGTGTGCATTCGTGTACACAATGCAATCTCCGCCTCTGATTGGCTGATGCTGATGATCATTCCCTGACTTAACCAATTGCTCAATAAAAGATCCCTCAATAAACGGAGCAGTACTGTTGGCACGTATAGGGGAACAAAGGCACACACTACATGTGTGGATATATTTCGGTCTAGACACACAAACAGCACCGTGACCTGCATTATCTGAATGTTGCTGTTAACTTACAGTAGCAGAACCGGGGTTCTAAATGGCATCTGAAATGGCATTGCTAGCTAACATGCTAATGCTAGCACTGCAGAGAGTCGTCTGGTGCAGTGGATCCAAGTGTCTGAGCTGCTTAAGCTGTCGGAAAAAAAAAAACCGAACCAATTCCATTTTACTGATGTAGCAGCACCTTTCTTGGGCACAAACACTGCGAAAGTGTTTTGGTGCAGCACGCTAATTTACTCATATAGAATGGTGTGTTGCTTATTTCCACTTTTGGCACTTGCATGTAAAATATATAGCAAAATCAATTTTCATAAAATCCATTGATCTGAACTGTACATTCGAATTAATCAATAAAATCGATTTATCGCCCAGCTCTAAACACAGCTATTGTCAAGACAGGGCTAAGTGAAAGATACTCCAGTTCAGAGTACAACAGAAAGTTCTTTAATTAAAGACTGCAAAACTTCAGTAGGCCTGGCTGGCACACATACAGAACACCACCAAGGGGAACTTAGCAAACGCAGCCAGGCCTTTCTCTTTTTTGGAAAGCCACTTCCTTCGGGCGGATTTAACTGTTACTCCATGCGAAATATGTAGAATATTTTCACAATATTGCTTATACATTCACTCATTCATGCAATCAAATAAAAAATGAGGCCCTGTTTGGCAAGGTCTCAACACCACATTGTCAACAGCGTAAATAGATCATGAAAAACACGAAAAACACCCTAGCATCATGGGAATTGTATTCATTCCCCGAATCACTGCTTTCCAATAAGGAAATCCACTTATTACAATTACAATTTTAGCGGGAAATGTATAGTTTATTTTCACAATATTGAATGCATTCATTTCCCATTAAAACACATAAGGTATGAAACATTGTCCTAGCACATAAAGAAGGCCTAAAACGTGATCATAGCATGTTTGAACAGATTTGGTCGTGATGGCTATACGAAAAAATATGAGACCGGGCTGTTTGAGCACAATGCTGTGCTCCTGGCTGCCCCTGCTTCATTGGTGAATGGGTTAAATGCAGAGGTTGAATTTCATGCTGTTCACATTGTGTACAGTGGTGTGTTCTTGTATGACAGAATGGTCATTTTTCGTCTAGGTTTTTGAAAATGCAAGCATGTTTTCCAGTGATTATAGTTAATATATGGGCATTGTTTAATACACTATTATGTTGCAGGCCTACAGATAATGATGTTATATCTTTCAACAGATTTTAAAGCACTTGTTCTGTATGAAATTTCTATGAAATGCACTTCCTTTAGAATATTAAAATGTTCTTGAATTCACAAATTTTATGAGAGAAGGTAGTTAATTGTATAATATTTCAACCATCTTGTTTTTAGTGGGGCAAAGAAAAATATGTTATTTCAATTTTTATTTTATATTGTGAATATATATTGTGCATTTTTGAATGCTTTTCATCATTTTCATCGTTTTTGAACAGACGTATTCTTTTAATAATTTAATTACTTTCATTTTTGGCCAAGTGTTTCCGGTTTTTCGGTAACCGAAAAATTTTCGGTTTTCAAAAAACGTTTTTCGGTGCATCCCTTATATATTTATACACACTGAGAAGAAATTACACATCTATCTTTATGAATAACAGATGATTACAAAAAAAAAATTGTAATTCATTCTTTTTCCATAAGTCACATAAACACAATTTCTTTAATTTTTAATGACGCAACAGAATTAATTAACACTATATATCATTACACAAGCCTATAAGACACATCTTTATTGTGCATTAAATAACACAGGCACATTGATTTCATTTTTACTATTGGTAAAGCATTTTATTACTGTTTCAATTAGTCAAAATTTGAGGGGCACACAACAGGCACTTACAGGGACTAACAAATAATTCAGAGAAACAGACTGACTGCCATTCACAATTACATAGTAAGTGGCGCTGATGAAAAGGACAATGAGTGCAAAGGGTATATGTGCCTAATAAAATGGCTTATCTGTGTATGTGTGTTTATTTTTTTACAATGATTTCAAACATAGCCCAGGCAATTGTATTTTAGTTTGCTGTAAAATAAAATATTATTCTATTAAATATAAATGTCAGTTGCCTGATTTACTGTTTGTTCTTATTTGATGGAAAACTTAAGCCATTCACTTGGCCTATACAGAACATACAGTGTTTGTCCAACAAAGGAGAGTAACACACTTGTTCACTAGGTCAGTTCTGCTCATGGCTGTTAAGAAGTGGAGAGTTGGGGCAAAAGGCAGGCTACAGGACATAATGCATTTGAGCTCTGTTAAAAAATTTCCTCTGAGATTAATAACGTTTTCTGATTCTTACAGCACATTTGACAGAAGCTCTGTTCTTAGCTCTGGCTGCCACTCAGCCTGCACTAAAGACATATGAGAAGCAGGTGCAGCAACCAATAACTTGGTGCAGGAAATCTGTGTTCACACAGATCTTTGCTTCAATAGACAATTGCTTCAAACAATCCACAGTAATACCTCTTACCATAAACCCACCCTCGCTGGGACCAGTATTAGCAACTAAAGGACACTGCAAACCCATGCTACCTTCTTTAATGCTCAGCTCACCTCATCTTACAATATTCAGCATTGATTCCCCACAAACCCTTCAGCCTATTCTGTCTTCTCTCAAGAACATCTGTCAAATAAAGATAAAACTCCAGACTCCTCAAGCTGTTTAAAACTCCAGACTCCTCAAGCTATTCTGGATTATTGGATTATCTAGAGTATTGCTGGATTCATGTGACACACTCTTTTTCATTTTATTTATTTTTATTCTGTTTTATACACAATATTACTAATTTTCACTTGTCAGATTAACACTATATTTTTTGTTGTAAAACTGAATGTATATAGTGCATTACAAGTGTGAGCCTCCATTGTCAATTACTGTGAGCTACTGTGTAGCCCAAATTGTATGTATGCGCAAACACACATGGCAAATAAAGCCTTATTCTTGATTAAAATATATTTAGTAATTAGGTGAAATTGGCTGTTTCATATTGGGGATATAGTGTACATCTACAGAACAGTATTGTGAGGAAATTGGACTACCTGCATATCTTTATGCCTGCACTTGCAGTTGGAAATACCATTTTGATGTAAAACAAATTCTGAGGAATATGTCAGCAGACTTCAGCAGCTCAACCACATTAACAATACACCATTGTGTACCATTAAGCTGCGCTTGTGGCTACATGAAAATAGGGCAAATACAAAATAGTATAATAATGTCAAATTCTAGAAATGTAAAGTTGACTTACCATAAATGTCTAGCCTGGCTGTGCATGAAATTATTCCAGCTTCATTTTTTGCAGACACTGTATACCAGCCAGCATCTTCTTTCCTGGTTGGCTGAATAAAAAGGCAACCATATCCAGTTGCATCTTGGTGCAAGCTAGGGTTTAAATGGTTACAGTAAGACTACAAGGTTTTTGTTAATATGAAGATTTTTATACAAGAAAAGGAAGGTTTTGCTAACAAAATGTAATAAGTAGAAAAATGACACTTTTTACAACACCTTACCTAAATCTTTCTGAAGAGCTGGAGATAGTGTCATTGTCTTTTTTCCAGTAAATCACAGGTAGGGGCATGCCCACTACTCTGCATTCGAGACGGACTGGGCTGCCCTCTGCGATGCCCATGTTCTGTAACCTTTCCACAAATTTTGGGGTTTGTTTCATCTCTCTCTCTGAAAAAGTTGTACTCTTAAGGCATGTAGTGGGATGTAAAAAACCAACTAATTATATGATGATTCATTAATATAGCAAGTATAAAAGATCCAAGCCTGTATAAAAGCAGACAAAGATCTGTCCCCCAGGTGTCACTGTGGCCAGCTTACAGTGTCTCTGAAGTGCAAACCACACCAACAAATTACTAAACACAACAAATTGAGAAACAACAAATTAAGAAGCACAAAAACTAAATTGAGAAGCACAAAAACTAATTAAGAATCATAAAAACAAATTAAGAATCACAAAACAAATTAAGAATCACAAAAACCAAATTCAGTATCACAAAAACAAAAGAGGAATCACAAAAATAAATGGCGATTGCTTTTTGTTAAGTTTTTTCTGTTCTGTTTTGGTTCTGTGTGTCACATGATTTCTGTTTGTATCACGTGTCTCGGTTTCAGCTGTCTCGTGTTTAGTTCTCATTTGGTCTCGTTTAGTTTAGTAGCCTGTGTCTGTTAGTTCACCTTCATGTGTCCATCGCCTCACCTATGCCTCACGATTCCCTGTGTTTCCTGTTTCCTGTTTTCGTAACGGCCCCCGTGCCTTGTTTTGATTTCCTTTTGGTTTTATTTCTGAATAGAAACCGTGAGAATGGAATGCCGGCTGTCTGTCCTTCCCTGCAAACCCCGAGGTAAATCAGAGTCGTGGGCTCTGCCCTCGATTCTGACAGATGGACACATCTTCACCACAAACTAACCTCTGGGGAGGTTAAAATACCTGGGTGGCAGCGTATGCCCGTGCGGATCTCATGGGGGAGGAAAGCCACAATGGGCGTGACGACACCCTGCCTGGGTAAAGGAGTAGGGTGAGGAAGACTCCGAGGATGAGTTCTCGCTCTTCCGGAGCGAACAGGACCCCTGGGAGCTGCCCTGGGACATGCTTCCGATGGGCTTGGAGGACAAGAGCCTCCCGGATGTTCCCCCCCTTTCATCACCTGCAAAGAGGCGGAGGAGAAAGAGACAGCGAGCGCCTGTGGCTTCCCCACACCTAACACCGGCCACCGGCAACTTCCATCACGGCGTGGCCGACAAGCTGCTTGTGCACAACCCTGCGACGGTGCTGTCGCGACACAACCCCGCGACGGTGCTGCCGCCGCATGACCCCGCGACGGAGCTGCCACAGCACGACCCCGCAACAGAGCTGCTGCTGCCGCTCGAGCCCGCCCGGCATGGAGCTGCAGGTGCACGAGAGCGACGAGGCGCTCCTTCATCAGCAGCTGCAATCACGACGTCTACAGCTGGAGCGCCTCACGCAAGTCGTCCAGGAAATCCTGGGACACCTCCTGAGATCGACTGCTCCAGCTGCACAGCCTCCCATCCCAGTCATCCAAAGTAAGGCACCTGTAGTTAGCTCAGGCCCAGTTAGCATAGGCCCAGTTAGCATAGGCCCCGGAATTGGCCTGGTTAGTAGGGTTTCTGGGGGGGCTAGCGGGAGTGCTAGGACACAAAATAGGGAAAAAATAGCCTGGCTGTGTGTCCCAGGAAAAGGGACTCGGACTGTGGGACAAGGACAACGTCCTGTGGCCCACATCTGCGTCGCCCAGGCTGAGAGGAAGACAGCCCGGCCACATGGACAGAAGGGGAAAGACGCAGAGGAGAACAGATAGGTACCAGTAAGCAACAAGAGATATGACTGATTGGACGAACGCACTGTTTGTCTTTGGAACCGAAAGTTACTCTGCCTGTAGCGCATTTTTCCAAACATGAATATTACCATGACCCAAACTTAGCTCTCGCTATTCGAGAATATTTTGATTCAGGACATATTACATATGTTCACCTACTTCATTCCCACACGATAGGTTTTCGCAGCTTTTCTAGGTGGGGCAACCATCAATCTCTGTGAAACTTCACAGTTAAATAGAGCTTAATGAGATCTTTACAAAGACACCTCATGTTCTATAACAGCCCTGGCGATCCGTGTAACAAAAACTCGATCGCCTGTATCTATACTTTTGTCCGACGTGATCAATTTAGTCTAATAACTCCCGGTCGTGGGGTTGGGGGGGTATGATGGCAAGCAGGGGGTCTTTAGGTCTCAATGAGCCTTATCTAACTGTGAATTTGTGGTTGCCCGCCTAGAAAAGCCGCAAGCACCTTTCATGTGGGACTGAAGTATAATGTTTTGAAAAATGCGCCAGAGGCAGAGCAACTTTCTGTTCCAACCAGTGATATCTCTTGTTAGTGACTGGTAACTACCCTTTCCAGGAGTGCTTAATGTAATTGTGCTTCTCAATTTGTTTTTGTAATTCGTCTTTTGTTTTTGTGCTTCTCAATTTTGTTTTTGTGATTCCTCTTTTGGTTTTGTGATTCCTTTTTTTGGTTTTGTGCTTCTTAATTTCTCAATATTCTCAATATGTTTTTGTGATTCTTAATTTGTTTTTGTGATTCTCAATTTTGTTTTGTATTTCTTAATTTGATTTTGTGGATCTCAATTTGATTTTGTGCTCCTTCATTTTATTTTTTGATTCCCCATTTGTTTTTGTGTTTCTCAATGTTGTTGTTGTGCTTCTCAATTTCTTGTGTTTCTACATTTTTTGTTGTGTTTATTGATTTGGTTTGCCCTTCAGGGCCACTGGACAAGCTTAAAATTACATGGTGCAATTAATCCATGTTCAAGTTTTTATAGCACATTATTTTTTTCTGTGATTAATTTATGAAAATTAATGTGTTAATTTGACAACCCTAGTTAATACTGTTGAACAAATGAAAACAAGGTCTCAAGACAACTCCACCAAGATGCTTTAAGCAAATACATAATGATAATGTTTAAAACTTTCCAATATATTTTCAGTTAATTTATTTATCCTCCCAACTTTTGATGTTACACACCTGATGAAGTAACACAAAGTATTGCTTTCTGAAAAATCTTGTAAAAGGCAATGGCAAAATTCACTTGTTTTAAACTTTAATGATAACAGACCACTTTGCATTACTTATAACTTCAATTTGAAATATTCATTAGACAAAAATATTCATCAAAACCATGGAAATTTAACGTATTTTATACAGTTTGTAAAATGTTGTCTGACTCTCTATATATGAATGAAAGGCAGAATTGTGTTTTTAGTAGTTGTTCACATCTGCCTGAGTGGCTTATATTTGGTTATGTTGTCATTTGAAAAACTAAAAGTAATTGTGACAATGAAAATAGATTTATAAAAATGTGTCTTTTCATATAACCTTTGTGGTTAAAAACATGTCAGAAGGAACTACTGCCCCCCCAGGCATCTTTACTTTACCAATTTGGCCCTCTATACAAAATGTTTGGACATCCCTGCTATGAGCTCTCTGCACAAGTAAGAAAACAAAACCATTCCACTATCCTCCCTCCTCCCCAGTACTGCATAGGGCCCCAGGGTTCTCATGATTAACTTTCATAGCTCATAGCTCATAAAAAAACTAACTAAAGAAGGATGAGACACCAAATATGTTTGGACTGATCAGCAGCAAGTAATAGTTAATTACAAGTAATTCCATAAAACAAATCTGGAAAAAGTCAAGTGATTTCAATCTTACCAACAACACTGAGAGTAAAGCAGAATGAACTCTGTCCGGCTTTGTTGGATGCAATGCATGTGTATGTTCCAGCATCCACTTTTGTGATTGGATCAATAACTAGAGAGTGAATCCCATTTTCTCTCACCAGCAACCGATGAGTCAAATCTGGACACAATACTTTTCCATTCAGTAGCCAGATGATTTCTGGATGGGGCAGTCCACTCACCTGAATTTTTAGAGGGAGTTTTGGTAAGAATCTTTAATCTTTAATCTAAAAATCATTGTCCATGATATGAATAAATGTTGTACCTTGCAATCTAACCTACAAAGCCTGCCCTCATGAGACACCATGTTACCAGGGGCTTGCAAGAATTGAGGGCGAAATAATCGCTCTTGACAAGGATCTGCCTCCTCCACTTGCTTGACACGGGATTTAACCCTGTAATAAATTTGAGAAATATCAGAATGATAAAATATTAAGACCTTTCTAATTACAACATGACATCTCAACATCAGTACAATAGTTTACACACTGTAAACTGTAAAAGTATTCTTTGTTCTAGACCTATAGATTGAGAGCTTTACTTAGGAAAACAACATAACTGATAAGAAAGGCAGGAACATACGCATTTCCATACTGGGATTCAAATCAACTTATAGAGTGAAACTCATTTCTTTTAAGCAACTGCCATTTTGTATTTTTATGTACAAAACCCATATACAAATAACTTGGGACATTTACCATAATTGAAATAAAAACTACAATCAGTAATTGTCTTAAATCTTCCTTTAACAGGCAAAAGGACAAAATAAATATTTTCAATATTTGCACTGACAAACTTAATTCTATTTGGGAAACATACATTTACAACTTGATGTTTGCAACACACAGCAGTGGACTGTGTTCAGGAACAATGCTGTCATGCACATTCAGCAGCGGTATCTGCCCTTGGGACTTCATGGAAATATGTAAGGCATTTTATAAAGTTTGTTCAATGTTGTCTGACTCTCTATATATAAATGAAAGGCAGAATTGTGTTTTTTAAGATTGTTCATGTCTACCTGAGTGGCTTATATTTGGTTACATTGCCATTTGAAAAATAAAAGTAATTGTGACAATGACAATAGTTTTATAACCATGTGTCTTTTCATGTAACTTTTGTGGTTAAAAACATGTCAGAAGGGACTACTGGCCCCCAGCGTGTTTTCCCTTTATCAAATTTGGCCCTGTTTATAAAATGTTTGGACATCCCTGCTATAATCGCTCTGCACAAGTAAGAAAACTCCACTATCCTCCCTCCTCCCCAGGATTGCATAGGGCCCCAGGATTCTCATGACCAGCTTTCTATGAGTTTACATTAGCAAATTGAGTGGAATGATCATTTCATTCATTTCCCTCAACGGTGTCACACCTTAATAGGCATATACATTTAGACAGGCAAGCAAAAATATGAAGTCTTATGAGACAATGTTCACAAGCAAAAAGCGTCCTGTGCACACACAGACAAATCAGCCTTGTCTGCTTTTGTGCCACAGCGAATTTTACATAAATGTCATCCATAATTGTCGTGGAAAAATCAGCATTTATTCTTTATGTGATTCATTTCTTTTGAATGATTCAGTTTTATTCTGTATCCAT
>JBBMFX010581047.1:0-14035 GCA_037832545.1 Rhabdalestes septentrionalis | reverse complement strand
CTCTCTCTCTCTCTCTCTCTCTCTCTCTCTCTCTCTCTCTCTCTTTCTCTTTCTCTCTCTCTCTCTTTCTCTCTCTCCCTCTTTCACTCTCTCTCCCTCTCCCTCTCCCTCCCCCTCCCTCTCTCTCTCACACACACAGGCCCAGAGAGGAGGATGGAAAAATGTGTGTACACAGGACCTCTGATTTCTACACTTTCACTAGACCCGGGTCTGGAAGACCCTGAATGTAATACAAATTTAAAGGTGGGGGAAGGGGCGGAGGTAGATGTAAATGTTTTCGGATTTATGTTCCTCACAGAAAATGAGCCATGGCCAATGAATCTCAATTTGAAAAAAATAATTATTTGGTTTTTTTTTCTTAAGATAAAAACTGAAAACAGGTCCCACAGTCCCAAATACCTTATAAGGGTTAAATGTTTGGCTGTTGAGTGCAGGGCTTTTATAAAATTATTGATGCGCGCCAACTCCGTTCCACGCTCCATTACAGCGCTGGCGATAATATTTGAAAAGTTTTCAACCGCCATAAAAATGGAAGAATAAAGAAGCTGTTGCATTAAAAAACACTACTCCCTCCCGGCCGTTAGAGGGCGATCGGCACCAAACTGCCCTCATCTCTCGGTCCTTTAGAGCAGTATCCAGAGTGCGAACGGTCTGTTTCTAAAATGGACAAAATGGAGAATTTGAGCTCGTTTCTGACTGAGCGGTTAATGTCAGTCGCTGGAGAAATATTAGAAGTGTTTAAAGAGGCTGTGTGTGAGTACCAGAGGGAGCTAGAACGGATTACAGAGGAGAATCGCTGTCTGAGAAAATCTCTGTCTGAAACAGAGACCGACCGGAATCGAGCGATTCAACGAGCAGGTACAGGACTCCTCAAACTTGTCCTTTTTTAAAATCAGTTTGAAGATTTAACAGGTCCCACGCACCTGTCCCTGTTCTTGTTTAGTGAACCGCTAGTCTGCTAGTATAATTAAACTAACCCTGTGCTGTTTCTCCACAGGCTGTCAGGACAGCGGAATTTCCGGAGGCCTGGACTCTGAGCCATCAGTAATACAAGTCAAGCTGGAGCTTGCAACTCTCAAGAATGAATGTGAGCCACAAACATCTTTGAATAATTCATATACGTGCACCTCTGATCTCACAAAGAGTGCTCGGGGTCCAGGCCTGGCAGGGAATATTATAGAAAATACTGTAAACTTGGAAGAAATCAAGGACAGCGGTCTACATATTGACCACAGTGGTCAATATGTAGACCACAGTCTGCACATTGCTTCGGTCAAACCAGAGCCACTCGGATCTCAAGCTGCTTCTTCTGGTGAAACAAGCTTAAGCAAAGCAATGCATGAACTGGTGAACCATCCGACTGGAGATGAACAAGGCCCTCTTCCATGCTCTCATTGTGACAAAACGTTCAATGACATTTCTCATCTTACCTCACATTTGCAGGATCATGATGTGTTGTTTAGCTGTGAGGTATGTGGAAAGTTTTTTGAGAAAAAAGGGACCCTGAGGACACACATGACGGTCCATCAGAAAGACAGACCCTTTCGCTGCAAAGTGTGCGGCAAATCGTACAGTTGTGCCAGTGCTCTGAATGTGCACCTTATAATCCATTCAGGTGAGAGACCTTTTGGTTGTGGGTATTGCGAAAAACGTTTCAAACTGAAGAGCCACCTGAAAGAGCATGAAAGGACCCATACAGGCGAAAAACCCTTCAGTTGTCCAGTGTGCAGGAAGTGTTTTAGCAGGTCAAATGCAGTCAAGATACACATTCGGAATCACCATAGTGAACATTTACCGCTGGACCAATAAACAGACAGAAGTTGGAAAGTTTTCTAATCTTTAAATGTTCAATGTTTCCAAATGTGTAACACTTGATTTGAAGGCTGCCTATATATCATGATAAGAAAACAGACATGCACATTTATGAACAGCATGTGAAAGTAATCATAGGGTGGCATAATATGTGCCATGAAGCACATGTCATTGTGTTGATCTAAATGGATTAAAGTAATAGTTTTGGGGGGGGGGGGGGTTCTACCCATTTCACAAGAAGTTGATCTGCCAAGACCTGTTTGGAGTCAACATTTTGCCTCTTTAATTTAACACTGGAGCTGCAAAGCTGCTAATTCCAATAAGTGAGTAATACAAGCAATTTATTTTCATCCCTAAAACTTCTCTCAAACTGCATAGCAAATTAACTATATTTCACCTGCCTTTTCAGACAGTACTGTTTTTGACAAACCGTTTCAGGAGCAGGAGTGCTCGTCTAGAGTGAGTTTTTGTAGCAAATGCTGTCTTAAATAAAGAGGAATCCAAGGTTTTAATCCTGACGGTCTTCATTAAGCAAACACCCTGTTAGAAAGAGTTGATTTGGGCAACTTTGCATGTAAACTGTGTTTATGTAGTATTTTATTTACTTTTCACTAACTTTCATGCTCACAATCGTAAGTCAATTATTACTTAGACTTGCATTTTTGTAAATAAATTCCACAGTCTTAAGGACATTTCAGGGGCACATTTCACTATCTGTTGTACTTGTAAAGCTGTTTATGTGGCAAATTATGTATCTGTTTGTCACATACTCAGTTATAAAGGTTTTGGATGCTATCAGTCTCAAAAGGCAGAGACACACTCTGGAGGCTACAATCTAATCACAGGGCAGAAACACAGACCAATATATTCACACCAGGGGAAATGGTCTGTTTTGGGACTGTGGGAGGAAACCTGGACACCCAGTGAAAACATGCAAACTCCAAATAGAAAGGACCCTCAGTTAGGCTGGGAGTTGAACCTGGACCATTTTTACTGTGAGGTGACAGCACTGCCCACATAACTACTATGCCAATGGGTAAAAATAGGTTATTTTGGTTAGTTAACTAGTTAACTGATGCACCAGTAAATATAGCTTCAGAGGGATAAAACCATGCTGAAATCAGCCATCTAGATATTTGAAATATTATTCCTAAATATATTAGTAATATTTATAATAGTCAGTATTGACAGACAAATGTCCTTTTAGATATGTATCAATGTATTTTTAAGTCTTTTCCTATGTTTAATGCGATGTAATTGTTTGTTGCTACATGGTACAACAGAAGTGTGGATTCTGTTTCTATAATAAAAGATGATTTAATAAAATAAATATAAAGCTTTTCTTTTTATTGTATTATTATTTTTTGTATTTTAGTATTTTTTTGTTATATAGTTTGGGGCAGCTGGTGGCCTGGTTGTTTGGAATTTGCCCTGAGATTATAAGGTCGTGGGTTTGAATCGCATCTAGTGACACGATTGAGGAATTGTTGAGCAAGTAACCTTCCCCACACATTTTTCCCCTGATCTTCAACACCAAACTCATCCAACCATGTCTTTAGGGCATTGCTTTGTACATAGTCACAGTCATGCTGGAATAGAAAACAGCCTTCCTCAAACTCTGTCCACCATGTTGGAAGCATGGTGTAAAGTGACCTTTCTGTCACATATGAACACACCACAGCGCACTGTGTAAACAGCACAAAATTCTTCCTCTGGCTGTTTTTATTCACCAAGTGAAGAAAGGGGCAGCCAGGGAAACAACCCCCCGGGAGCAGTGTGTGGGGACAGTACCTTCTTTAAGGGTACCTCAGCGGTGCCACTAGCAGTCTTGGCATTGTCCAAAATGTCTTGGTATGCATCATCATTAAGATTGCTCTTCTCTGGAAGTAAGGTTACACCTGAATGCAATAATTAAGGTGTTTGTTCCAATACTTTTGTCCACGTAACCAGTATACTATTCCATCATTCAGTCACTAAAATATTCCATTATTATAACTAATTGTTATTGTTGTTTAACTACTTGTTAGGCTAATTTATTGCATAGAAAATCCAGTGGTTTTGAAGGTCTTCATTGGTTTGGGCCCAAAATACATCTCTGATATAGAATGTAGACCGAAGACCGAAAATAGACTAGGACTAGAATCGCCATCACGTTTCTTGGACCGACTGTAGAGAAAATAGGCACTACTGTAAAGTGGCATTACTTGTTAAATTAACTTCAAGGTGGTTTGAAAAAATTGGCAAACAGCAGAGTGTATTTTTCTGGGACGTTTTGCAAATGTACTCTTTGTGTTCTGTAAACCAAAATTAATTACTGACGAATTCGTGGACATCTGACTGGTTGCACTTTTATTAATGCGCATAATGAATACCAGAGTTACTTTAAAACTGTAATGCAGTATTTATTTCTATGCGTTCCTTTATTTGTTTTATTTCTTCCATTATTAAATCACACAGAATTATGTCTGATAATGTATAATGTGTATATATTAGGCTTCTCACAAAAGTGAAATTTCAAACTCGATACCAATACTAAGGATGCAAACTCGATACTATTTTCAGTACTACAGGGGGAAAAAAACAAACACAGGAAATGTATATATTTTTAGTAAATAAAGAATATATTTACTATAGTCAGAACAGCACAAAAAAAGCCAAACATTACAAATATAAAACATACCAAATAAATAGAGAAAGGCCATTAACATTGTAAAATACATAAAATACCTTAAAGCTCCATTAGCTAGTGCAATAAAAGTTTTCCTCTGAGGATGGGCTTTAAAAAAATATCACAGATAGTGCAAATATAAAATTTTCTTCTGAGCATATTCCATTAAACACATGGCAACCACATTACTTTTTTTGCCAGAAACACCAATATGTCCACATGTTGTTCTGTGAGTCTGGCCCTTCTCGGGGAGTAAATAATTCCTGAGTGCTGAAGACACATAAAACTCTTTAATGTTAATAATGTAATGTTAATTGGATTCATTGTAATATTAATATTTTAACACTAACTTAACACTACTGTCCAGTAGTAAAACGTTATGTATAATTTATCTGGATGCCTAAGACTGTACTGTCTGTGTGTGTGTGTGCATAAGAGAGAGAGATGCCTGTTTTTTCCTGTTCCTTATTCCTAGTGTGTTCCTTTTTTGCATAGGCTTCTTTTTTCTCCCATTGGTTTACACCTTACACTCTGCAATCACATTTATTTTTTGTCAGCCATTTGTCTTGAGTTAATTTCTTTTACTATTTTAGCTATTTTTATTTGTGGTTTCATTTTGAACTGAAACCCTTGTTTTACTTACTGTTTGTTCAAAGTAGAAAGAGCAATACGAATGTTTTACCTAAAATAACGTATAATCATGATTAATAATTGCAATTTTAATATTGATGAAAATAGTCGTGATTATCATTGTGGCCATAATTACGCAGCCCTATCCCTGAGATTTCCAGCGATGGCTTCTTTGAGGTCCATTTTGAGTCTACTGTTTACTGAACAGTTAGGATATTATTAAGTTTCCAAATCAGTGATTGAATAGAAGAAAAAAATGGTAGGATTTCCCCACTGAGAGGATCCGAGAATGCAAGAATTGGGCTCTGTACTTCCTTTACAAATTCTAAAACTGCAATATTATTATCCTTTGGCATTTGGTTCCACTTTTTTCAGTCATCTGCAAAGATTGCGCAGACAACCTATTGCTGATCTAGGAGCTGCTCAGTCAACTCAAAGGCAGAATCCCAGTGAGTCATTTCATCAGGGAGAAGTTTATGCTCTGCTATACCCAAATCCTTTTGGGGGTTTTTTTTGTTGGCGAATAATCATTGGTGACCTACTGAATGCCGAGACATATTTTCTTAACCTGCTTAACCAGCTCTGCATTTCCCAATTTTCAGTATTAAAATAAATTGTAACTGGCATGAATAGGGATGCTGGTCCAGAGATGGGACAAACAGTCTTCACTTTCAGAAGGTCACAAAAGATGATCTGCCAACTAAAAAAAAAAACCAAAATATTGGGGTAAAACCGAGCATAAACTCATCTATAATGAACCAACTTGCTGGGATCCTGCCTTTGTGCATTCAAAGTAAAGTTTTGACCCAAGTTATGCCAAGATTGTTTGCTTGGTTGTTATGGAATTATTTCTGTGCCATCAGAGTTTGAATATTAATTTCTAACACTGAATTTTAAAAAATATCAAATTTCTTTAACATTTTTTCCCACCATTTTTATAGGCAAAATTCAGCATTAAAAAAATTCAACATCTCAAAACAATCAGCGTCAAAAAAATCAACATAAAAAAAATTCAGTGTAAAAAAATTAAATGTGTTGAATAATTCAGTCTAAAAAAATCAGTATAAAAAAATTCTAATGGTACAGCTTCAACATTGAAGCAACCTTTTACAAGTTTGGTGGTACAGAACTAACGCTGGAGCTGATTTCCCCCACTGCCATGTTTAATGTGTCTCTCCTGTAAACATTGGGTCCTCGGGTAGCCGGGGGAGGGGCTGCCAGCTGCAATGCCTGTTGAAAATTATTGTAGTCTGCCGGCGATTTCCGTGCACCGGCGGATGCAAAACTCGATACCAGTGCTAATTGATATCGAAATCCATAATAAATTGTAGTATCGATTATTGTATAAGAATCGATTTTTTTACGTAAGTATAAATAAACTTGACTTGACTTTTCTCTCTCCAGGCCTTTAGAGGGCGACTACCAGCCTTTCATCTCTCAGTTCATCATAACAGTTTTTGAGGGTGTTGAGTGGGACCTGTTTCTAAAATGGACAAATTTGAGAATTTGAGCTCGTTTTTGACGCAGCGGTTGATGTCAGTCGCTGGAGAAATATTAGAAGCGTTTAAAGATACCGTATGTGCGTACCAGGGGGAGATAGAGCGGATTACAGAGGAGAATCGTTGTCTGAGAAAAGCCCTGTCTGAGACAGAGACCGACCATAACCAAGCGGAGCAACGAGCAGGTAGAGGACGCACACGCGGCTCTGTTTCAATCAGAGTGAGGAGGTACAGGATATCCACCCCTGTCCCTGTTTCACTGAAAATGAGGATCCACACACCTGTCTCAGATTCCTCTCTGCCTGTTCAGGCGTGCGGAAGATCGATCGCAAGTGGTGTTTTGCCCGACGCGATGGCCAGCCTAAATTAGATAGATAAAAGAGAAATCAGAGGTATGGCCTGAGAGCGAGTGTAGACAGCCAGATGCGTGTTTCTCATGGTCATTGCGTGAGAGTTGGCAGCCCTGCAGCTGGAGCTTATACCTGGCTTATCATACCGAAAACCATGACCAACAATGGTCTGTCTACTGACTCCAAATCCCATGATCCGCAATCTAAACATGCGCAGTTATGAACAAAATTCTTAGGCACCTGCAAACCTATTTGAATAGATGAGCGTAGAGTAGATGAGCAGTCTGATTGAAAAAGGTGTCAATTTCCAGCTATAAAATGGATAGTTAAATAACTTGTGGGAACAAGTATTGTGATTGTGTTCCTTTAGGAAGCATAGTATTATCTGAAGTTTCTATCAAAAACCTGGTTTGACTAAATCAGTACTTAAATTTAATCAGGAGCTGCTGGTGGAATTTCACATATTTGCAATGGCTGGAGGCCTTAAGGAAAGATCTGGAACCAAATCTGTATTCTACTCACCAGCTCACAAAATATCAATTTCTTTTCACAAACAAAAATCTTGATACTTTTACTGTTTTATTGTTTTATATTTGTTCAATTATTAACATTGAGAGCAGAAAAGCATATTACATTACATTAATTTGGCAGACATTGTTATTTAATGTGACTTACAAGTTGAGGAAACACACATTTCAAGTGAGTACAAGAGGAAAGTTCAGAGATCGTAGTTGTAGCATCATCTTCTTGGACAGCAATGTAGTAGCTGTTGAACTCTGATGGAAAAGAAGCAACCAATCTCTAACCCACTTGAGCAAACAAGCGTGAGTTGCCAGTGTGTGCATGATACTTTATAAGAGGCTTCAATCCTCACCCACTTACATTATTATCGCTGTGCTGTGGTTTGGCTATTTAAGCTCACAATGAATGACAGCTGCTTGTAAAACTTCAGTAATGTATTCGCCCATGTGGGGCTAGAGAACCTCTAGAAGTACAGGCATGAACTGGTATGGTGATATTTTCTGCCTCTTTGCCTTGGTCTCTTTGTAGATGTTCAGGACCACCATGCGAGCAAAATATGTGCATGGCGGGATAGTGTACCGAATGATGAGTCGCCAAAACCCCAGATTTTGCTCTACAAAAAAATGGCCTCCAATCCGATCTCTGTTGTTATGGCCGTAGTTCTAGCACTCAACAGTTAAAGCTGAGGCGCAAAGATATGAGTCAGTGTTGTCTGGCCTTTCAATAATTTCTTCACAGGCACTGCTGGTGAGAGCTATGGTGGTTTTGTGGGTACCTTTGCATGAGACTCATGTTAGTTGTATTGGAGAGCTCTAATTTCGGACAGCGCTTTCAAATTTTTATCATATATTATCATTACCGAGTAGCCAAAATAACTTAAGTGGTGGGAATGTCCTTTATGCTAACTTCAGTTGTCATCCAGATGACTGCTGGATGCAAGCACTATATATCTTCTCACCATTATTATAACAAATGCTGCCTCCATATCACACTTGAAATGAAACAGTATACTGCAATTTGTATAATAAACACTAAGCTAATTCTGTGCTGTTTCTTCACAGGCTGTCAGAGCACCTACACTGATGAAGTTAAAAATCACAGTCCAAACAAAGCGTCCCTGGATTCTGAGCCTTCAATAATACAAGTCAAGCTGGAGCTCGCAACTCTCAAGCAAGAATGTGATCCACAGACATCTTTGAGTGGTCAATATATGTGCACCTCTGATCTCACAAACAGTGCTAGGGATCCGGAGCAGGCACAGAATATTTTAGGTAAAACTGTAAACTTGGACAGCGGTCTACATCTTGACTCAGCCGTTTCGGTCAAAGCAGAACCCCTTGGATATCAAGCTTTTTCTTCTGGTGAAACAAACTCAGGCAAAGCACTGAATGAATTGGGGAATGATCTGACAGGAGATGAACAAGACCCGCTTCCCTGCTCTCATTGTGACAAAACTATTTGTGACGTTGCTCATCTAGCCTCACCCTCACATTTGCAGGGTCAGGAGATTTTGTTTAGCTGTGAGGTGTGTGGAAAATCCTTTAAGAAAAAAGGAAGCCTGAGAACACACATGATAGTCCACCAGAAAGAGAGACCCATTCGTTGCAATTTGTGTGGCAAATCATACAGCTGCGTCAAAGTTTTGAATGTGCACCTTATAAGCCATACAGGCGAAAGACCCTTTGGTTGTGGGTATTGCGAAAAGCGTTTCAAACTGAAGAGCCATCTGAAAGAGCATGAGAGGATCCATACAGGCGAAAAACCCTTCAGTTGTCCAGTGTGCAGGAGGTGCTTTAGCAGGTCGAATGCAGTCAAGATACACATTCGTAATCACCATGGACAGTTCCAGTTACCGGTGGACTAGTGATGCACGGGTCGGGTATTTTTTTCAACCCGCGGATCTCGCTTTTATGAAAATATTTGGCCCGCCCCGCACCACTGTATCTATATTTTACAACCCGCCCAGGTCCACACCCGCGACCATTAAATAGACATACTAGGCATTTTAATTCAAATGACAACAGCCCGCGGGGTCCACTAGTTACGAGACGACCCGCGCATTACTACAGTGGACCAATAAACAGACACAGACGTAGAAAAATTTTCAATCTGTTTCAAATTTTGTTACATTTTATTTGAAGGCTACCTACATAGGATTGTCACAGGAAATTGTACATATTTACATTTCATTTTCAACTAAGGGACTTATCTCACATGTAGATAATCAGCCATTTCAGATTTTTTTGCCTTTTCAGACTACAGAACTGTTTTCCAAACCATTTTATGAGCAGGAGTGCTGATCTAGAATCCACAGGAATGCAGGATTCGTGCTATCAAGCCCAAGTACTGTCTATAGAGGATGTTCAAAGTTTTCTTCCATTTTGTCAGCCACACCCACTGGTCTATGCCACTTTAATGAAGAATTAGAAGGGAGTGAGAGAAGTTTTGGGGAAAGTATTTGTGGAAAGAATTTTTGTGACTGTAGACTTCTAGTGTATGTTTGCAACATTAAACTTTTAACTGTGTTTCTAAACTGTATAAAATGCTCTGGAAAATCAGTCTCATGTACTGAAAAATAGAAGGAAAAGGTCTAGACTAAGAACAGCATTAATATTTTTCTCTGCACATAAGTAAAAGATCATAAGTATAAGTAATATTATAGACACTTGTATGATTGCAGACATGAACAAATATCTTTCAAACCCATCAGTACTTAATATGTCCACTCATTTGTGCACTCTTTTGATGTTTTACTCTTCCATTCTTCCATTCTTCAAAGACACAGGAGCATTTGCATTTACAGCTACCCACACACACCTTAGCTGCCTTTCACATTTTGCGATGGCTGCAAGCGCAACTGTTTTCTGCTTTTGACAAGAAATTCTTTCAGTGAAAGGGTGCCCTTTTGCAAAGTATTGTAAATTATCAATTAAGTTTGAGGGCATCAGTATCCTAAGGGGTGTTCTTTACGAGACTTTGAACTTGTAATAAATATGGACATAAACTGTTTATGACCATCAAAGAATTGTATTTTAAAGGTTGTTTAACAGGTATGCAGAATTTCATGACCATTCAATAACACTGGTCATAAAATAACCAGTTATTGTTATAGTTGTAACTGGGGGCCAACAAGTCTTATATTTTTGTCAGATTTAAAATGACTGACTGCTTGGTGGTGGATGGCTCAGAAGTAGACGTGCTTGTGGATGGCCCAGCTGTGGATGTGATGGTGTATGGCCCAGCTGTGGATGTGGTGGTGGTGGATGGCTCAGAAGTGGATGTGCTTGTGAATGGCCCAGAGGAAGAAGCAGAACGCAATCCAGTAGTGGAACGTTTACGTGTAAATCTTGGCTGTTCCTCTGAAAACACCATCAAGTGATCTATGTTAATTTTGGGTGTTGTCACACCTTGGCTGTCGACAAGATCCACACATTTGCCTGTGATAGCGGAAATGGTGTAGGGGCCAAGGTAGTTTGGATCTAACTTGCCCCCTTTCCTCTGCTGGCTTCTCACGTTCAGCCTCCACACTTTCATGCCCACATGACAATTTGAAACAGATTTGCATTTTGTTTATTTGTATTGTTTTGATTGTGTTGTTTTGCTATTTGAGATACAATCTGAAGCACTTCATCAAGCTTCAGCATTTCCTCAGTTGCCTCTTCAACAGACAAAATATCCTCCACTCTGCTGTCTACCTATAAAATGATAATGATGCAATATTATATGAAAACAAAATAAATTCAGGGTTAGAAAATTGAAATGTTATTTATTTTTAACAAGCAAAGGTTTGAAAACAACTCACTCCATATTCAGCTGGAATTTGAGTGGGGTATCTGGCCTCAAGTCCAAACATTAAAAAAAGGGTGAATACTTTGTGGTCACATGGCGCTTTGTATACAAGCCAAACATGATGGCATCCAAATGTTTGTCCCATTCATCTTGTCTTTCTTTCACCAATTTGGAGAGTGTTCTACAAAATTAAATAACAGCATTTGTTATGTTATTAAGCATTTGTAATGTTATCAAAGAAAGTAATTTAAAAATATACATATGGAAAGTAAAAATTACATTATATTGTACCTCTGTATGGTCCCATTCACCCTCTCAACCAACCCATTTCTCTGTGGGTGGTATGGGGCACAGAGACTTCTTTGAATATTGAGGATTTTGCAGAAATGTTTATTGATCTGTATTAAGAAAAAACAATCAAATGACCCAGGTAAAACTAGATTAAACTGTGCCAATGAGCTCCATTATAGCTGAGTAACCTACACTGTAAATTGTGGATTTGTATTTTAGTAGTTGCTTACTTACTTCATTCACAAACTTCCCTTGATCTGTAAGAATGTGCTTTGGTGCTTCAAACTGGTAGAAGAACTTGAGAATGCACTGTGTTACCTCATCAGCGCTCTTGGACTTCAAAGGATATGCTTGGGGTCATTTTGTTAAAAAGTCAATCAGTACACATATGTACTGATTTCCATTTGAAATTATTTTGAGTTTCCCATTCAAATCCATCCCAATTAGCTCAAATGGCTGGGTTACCTTTCAAACACAGAAAGCATTACCAATTCCTTTTAAGCAATATAGTCTTCAATATTTCAATAACTGTTTGTTGTGTTAAGAAAAAGTTACAGAAAGAATACACCTACAATGTTTACCTTTATTGGTGTGTACTCCACCTCATTTTTAATTATGATGCTGCTGGCCTGGCATGCCACACACTGAGACACCTGAAAGGATAGCAAAATAAATAAACCAAAAATATTATTGACTATTACAATCCTGTAAAAATACAAATTTGAAAAGATCAACAGCTAAACAGTACACTTAGAACCATAAAATTTTAGACAAGCAATACCTTTTTTGAGACCCACAATATGTATGGAGAATTTTATACAGACCCATAAATTAATGTCCTCAGACATTCCAGGCCAGTAAAATCTTTGAGAGTTTTTTTTCTGGCCACAGTGCGCACCTCCACCGCTGGCATGAAAGTCGATAAAAACTTTGTTTGCCTCTTTTGGCCCACACAGCACTTTTGCCTTACAGCTCCGGTTTAGTACACCTGGCCATCTGTAATAAAGAAATTCGTGGAGTTTTAACCCATTATAATATACTCAAAAATGGGATATTATTGTCATAATGTAACATGGTCAACAACATAGAATGTGTATGTTTAAATATAAAGTTTATTTACACACCAATGTACAACACCAAATAGTTAATGGTTTATTATAAATATTTCAAAGATACCACATTGTAGTTCATAATGAAGTACACTGTATAGTTATTAGCCAATGCCCACAGTTCAATGATCTTAGAATACTACAGAAAGAAAACCAAAAGACAAAGAAAACAGATTTTTCTTGAAATTGAAAACTTTAGCATGGGGGTGCGGTTGATATGTTGCTGACACTTGTATTTGTAGCACTGCTCAATGAATAACAACCGTAACCATGACATCATGATATAAAATAGCTTTTTTCTGTGTCTGCTTTTTGCTAAATATGTTTTTCTTTGTAGAAACATGAAAAGAAACAAAGCTAATCTTCTTGGAGTCCCTAACATTTCCTTTGTTGGTAATGCAGAACCATGAAAAGAAACTAATTTATTGTGTTGGCGTCACATAACAGTTCCCAATTTAATTGTTATAACCTAATTAAGTTGAAACCACTGTAGATTTTTCACACTCATCCAGAACTATTTACAACACCATCACCTCTAGTAATGCTGGTGATGGTGGTGATGTTGGTCACTTGGCAATAAGAAAAGAGACTATACATGTTTTAAAACAAATATTACATAACCCCCAAGAGACGTAATTAGGCCACGTCACTTTTGTTCACTCTTGTGTGCTGCATTTAATTAAACTCAAATTAAAATCATATGTCAAGTACAAATTAGCACAAGCATAACAGTGGCATCTAAAAAGTACTCATCGTAAAAGATCCAACAAATTTACCTAGAACCTCAAAGCTCTTGGCCTTTCGACGAAAATTAGATTTTTCCCACTAGGAAAAGTTCCGTTGATTTTATAAGACTGCATACAGTGGGATCCATTACTCCGTAACTCTTTACTTACACACTACTAATCGAAAGACCTTTGGGCTTACCAATTGAGCTGTAAGCCAATCAACAGTAGAAACAGTACTTCAGTCACAACCTATAAACTGCGATCACTTTTTGGCCGCTTGAAAATGGCATTTTATCATATTCAATGTTCCTTTCAAGTTATTTCAGCAGTTATAAGGGACTATTTGCAGTGTAATGAGTCACATATAACCCTTCTGAATGATATCTAGCAATTTTGAAGTAGAAACAGTATTTCAGTCACAAGTTACGAGCTGTAATCACTTTTTGGCAGCTTGAAAACAGCATATTATAATATTCAGTGTTCCTTTCAAGGTATTTCAGCAGTTATAAGGGACTGTTTTGCAGTGTAATGTGTCACATATAACCCACCTGAATTATATCTGTGACGACCGCCCCATCCTCGGTCCGGCCGTCCCGTTCCCTTTCCCCTGAATTTTAGTTTACGTCCCTTTACTTTT
>JBBMFX010580991.1:0-14038 GCA_037832545.1 Rhabdalestes septentrionalis | reverse complement strand
CTCTCTCTCTCTCTCTCTCTCTCTCTCTCTCCCTCTCTCTCTCTCTCTCTCTCTCTCTCTTTCTCTCTCTCTCTCTCGCTCGCTATTTTTTCACTTACCAAAGTGGGTGCATCTCATGAAATAATCCCGAATCTCCTTGGGGTATCTTCCATGAACGTCCCCGGTGATGGGGTCAAACTTGGAGAACTTGTGTCCATGGAAGCAGTAGTAGTGTTCCATATAGCGGAAGGCACCAGTGCAGTTGGGCATGCCCTTGAATTCTTTCTCATCAACCTTCTTGGTCTTGATGTCAAAATGGTAGATATCATCACCTGTGGCAGGAACATTTGGAGCAAATTATGGATCAGAGATTGACCTAAATGCACTCACAGAAATATTTGGTCCATTTCCAAGGTTTTATGTATTTTAATTGCATATAAATTTTCCATCCATTTGAATTCATTATATTTAACAGAAACAGGCCAATAAATTTAAGTGCTGCATATTTGTCAGCCACATGTAAATGAAACTATTAAGAATGAGAAATATATAATAATACAAATAAACCCATTGTGATTTGAGCAAACAAAGGCAGATTTATCTATCTTTAAATCTGATGTAACCAGTCTTTTAAATTTGAAGTAAATGAATCTTGCTTGATCCAAATCTTGTCCTATTTAAATCAGTTTTCACTGATTCAATTTCTTTTTTTTTCATAATTAACAGATTTTTTTTTACTGATTTTAAGGAATTAAAATATTACATTCTAAATGTAATTATTTATATAAAATAAAACACCTAATAATAAACTAAGCCATGATTCAATTTTCTGAGTGTGTAGCCTTTGCTTATAATTTAGTGGAGAAGTTGTTTGCCATACCCTTGAAAAATATTACAGTATCACTAGGGCAGTCTGGCTTGGGGCACTCCACTGCAGCATCCAGGTTGTCAGGGATGCCAGGGAACATCTCTGAGATATCTTTTGGGTAACCTGGCTCCAGTTTGTGCTTGTAGTAGCTGAAGACCTTGTTGTTCTACAGACAGGTGATCAGAAAGGTGAGACATTCAGTTTGAAGTAGCCCAGACTTTGAAATAAGGCTCAACTTACATAGAGGTGGACATAGACCACGCTAAGATGCAAAGTACCAAGAAGAAGAACTGGTGATCATGGTGCTCAGGACTGTCGGCAGAGTGCATGCGGAATGCTGCGTCCACGTGCCCCAGGTGGTGATGGTCGTCCAGCTCAGCAAAAGTCTCGTTTGAAAGCTCAGCTTCGCCATGGAACCCCTTGAACAGATGGTCGCCTGAACAAATCGAAAGGGAGCGAGGGTCACCAGTTTTAGAAGCCCAGGAACATAAAATATATCAAAATCTTCAGCTTATCTTTGTCAGCGATTCACTATTTATGGAAGGAAGCCTATTAAGAGCACTTTAGAAGTGATCCTCAGAAAGGCTCAGAAATAAGGCTTTCATTAAATCTTGTAAAGCTATCCATATAAAAATGACTCACCCTTGAAAAAGTAGGGAACTCCCAGCTCATTTACGGCAACAGCATCAAATTCAACTCCCTTGCAACGATCGACCACAGCACCATGGTGGAAAGAATGGTGGTGGGCTGGCAGATCCTCAGCAGGCTCATCTGGGACAAAATATACAATTCGTGCTTAAGATGAGACACTACAGGTGAAAAGGGTGCGTTTTTAAAACAGTAGATATCACAGTGGATCTTTGCCAGCTGATCACTTGTATACTTTACTTAGAAATATCCTTATTGAAAATTTTGCATCTAGCGTTTGTGTGATATCAGCAATAAAATGTTTAGAATTTTAGAGGGGCGATTGCTGAAATATCCTTTTTGTTTTGTTCAATCATGAGAACACTATGTTCTTGTATAAAGCTATGATAAATTTATAAGGAAATTCTTCCAAATGTGTTTTTATTTAAGATTTAATTTGATTGCAGTTGAAAAGGACATGTTGATGCAACTGATATGGTGCATCTTCATTACCAGTAATGCTTTGGGTGCATGTGCATTCTTATGTGCAATCCCACGCACTCACCTGCTGCCAGATGTTCCCCTGTATGGTGTCTGAACATGAGGAATTAGAAGAAGAAGACAGAAGTGAGAATTCAATACAGTATATTTCACCATAGATCCATCATAGATCCATCATATATTACATTTGCAAAGCTCCTTTCATTTCTAGGAATGTCTTTAAAGCCGACTGATAAGCGCTTTCTTTATATTGCCATATATTGAAAAATGCATTGTAAGTATGGTGTGGGGTCTAAGTTGAGGTTTCAAATGAGCATACGAACATACGAACTGAACATACGAAGCCTAAAAAAGAGGAGAGTTTAAGAAGCACTCACGAGGGAGCTGCCAGGCTGAGAGAGAGAGCCAGGCAGACAGTGAGGGTCTGTACAAGCCGCCTCATGGTCAGGAGGGTCCTCTGGTCCTGCTGGAGGGAGAACTCAGCTGGAGAAGGTGCTGGACCATCGGTGGCATCCAGTATTTATAGCTGATGTGAGAGAGGGCTGACTCTCAGGCAAGTGGCCACCGGCACCAATCAGTGTCCCTCAGACGCCCACAGTTTGCACAGAGCGTAGGTGGGGATGCACACGCTCTCCACGCAGAATCACACATACTCACGTAAGCACACATGACACCCACCCCACATTCACAAACTGGTCAAGGTGCATAAGGCTGTTTCAAGGAAAAAAAGGACAGAGGGGCAGATCATGAGTTGAGTAATATAATGATCAGACAGATCAGACTGCCTGGGAGATCAGTCAGTCAAAACATGCGATTATAAGAGACATTTATATTAGTTTACTTCCTGTGTGATGGAGAGCTAATGAGAAATTCATAACAACATATAATCAAACTGAAAGCATTTTGCCTTTGCAGTTCTCACCAATTCTACTGTTAAATTACAATTTAGTGAATATTAAGAGGTTTTTACTAATAAGTTCATTATTATAAACCACCACGTATATTAAAAACTACTTAGATTTTATTATAAAAGGCATTTTATTTTAATAGTATGGGCCAGTTGTATGCGTTGGATAGCTTGAAAAATATTGTATCGCTAATCAAAGGTTTGTTGAACATCTTACCAAACCTGTCAGTAAACCTTGCAGATGCAAATTATATCTAAATGCATTTAGGGCTTTTAGGTCTACTGTTTTTCACATTTTTGTTTGTGATGTGGAAGTCACAAACACAGCCCACTTATAAAAAGAGAGCGATTTTAAACAAATACCAGTAAAAAAATAAAATGAGGATATAGTAAAGATGCAGAGATCAAGCTCTCTCTGGTTCTCTCGGCCTGCAAGGAATATTCTGGAAGGCCCTGTTATTGGGATCCAGCCCACTCTAAAGACCTCTGAAGGTTAATAACACTGCATCTAGAAAAATAAATAAAAACTGCTGACCTCTGCACTTCACTTTGATAGGGTATTCATTTACAGACTCTGTTCTTGGTTCCACACCACATTCTAAAGTCATTGGGGAATAAAACTGGTTGAGAGTTGCCATTCAAATAGATAAAACCTCAGTCTGTCTGTCTGTCTATCTGTCTATCTATCTATTAAAATGTTATATGTAAAGCATTAATATTTTTTCTGATTAATATTCATGAAACCATGAACCTTGATTTGTTTTGATGCAAGTATTTAGCGCTCTCATATGAACCATGAAAATTAACCATGGATGCCATGAATATATCAGTATAAACATGTTATTAGCAAACACTTCACTTTCACCCGTTTATAATCATCAACATTCAAGCAACTCCCACACCAAACAAAGGGCAAGCCAAAAATATTACAGATTATGACGTTATGCGCAGCCTTTTTTTTCTTGCCCTCACCATTTTGCATCCAAGACAGATGTGCGAATCTTGTCATTACTTTTTCACTGCATCACATTTCACTTCAATTTCCAGTTTATTATTTTCAATTTGTAATTATTTAATTCTTATTATTGTTTTTTGGTGACTAGCAGGACCAGTTTCCGAGCCCTTTCAGAGGAAAAACACTAGTCTGCAGCTTTGAACATATGACTGATTGGTGAATATACTAAAACTATTTGATTATTTACATAAGATTAATGCTGCCTTTAATATACATGCATTTTTTTGTTGTTGTAATAATTTAATGTGGCGTAAAGAAACACTTTTAGTGTTGGTAAATAACAAGTATATGTATAGGTGTAAAGTATATATGCTACATCTAACATAGAAATTCAGTGTATGGTCTTAACATTATGAGGAAAGGCTTATGATGTTCAGATATCTGAATCACTTTAGAAAGACATTAAGCCAAACTAAGCAATCCTTCCCTACCAGCAAATTTATATATTCACGATTTATTACATGAAAAACTAAAAGAGGTGGTCCGATGTTAACATTCCGTGTTAGATGCCAGTGGGTGGAGTGGCATACACTATTTGATAGGGGACACATGAATTTCAGGGTGTGTAAGGGCTAGGCCGCTTACTTCCAGTGAAGGGCAATTTTAATACTTCAGCAGACCAAGACATGCTTCCAACTTTGCTTCCAACATTGTAGGGATGAACCTTTTCTGTTCCAACATGACTGTGGCTGGATGAGTTCAGTGTGGAGAAACTTGACTGGCCACACAGAGTTCTGACCTCAACCACATCCAGCACCTCTGGGATGAACTGGAATGTAGATTGTGAGCCAGAAATGTCATGTCCAACATCAGTGCCTGACAGGAATATTCCAAAATCTTGTGAAAGACCTGCCAAGATGAGTGGAAGTGCTTATAACAATGCATTTGAATGGAAGTCCCTGTTTTTGTAATGGTCAGGTATCTCAATACTTTTGTCCAAATAGTGTAAAGTTAGGCCTTATAGAGCCACAAGACCTGATCTGGAAAGTCTCTTCTGTAGTTTTGCAGGCATGCACTCAGACCACATAGTTGCAAAATCCTGATAAACATCCTGATGAGATTTATCTATAATGCAAACATTTAACCATCCTCTCACTCTGACGTATGCTTGCTTTTACATTCAGTGACTGATATCATAATTGCTCTACAGAATGTAAATCCCATAGAAACTCAAAAATCTTGTGTAAAGCCTTCCACGAGTAGTGGAATCTTTTACAGGGGAACCGACTCCATATTAAATCTTAAATACTTAAATGCAGTGTCATTAAAGTCCCTGTTGGTATTATAGTCACATGTCCCTATAGTATTGTCAATATAGTGTATTTTGATAACCCTTTTTATTTTGATGTAATTCACTGAAAGTCATTTTCACAAGGGAGGGGCTTTGTTTTTTTCTGTTTAGGCCAGGAAGATACAAGTCATTGCACTGGAATCATGGCGAAAGAACATGTCATGCCACCGAAGACCAAAGATGTTGGCATAAACCAGCCAGGTCCTGTTCTCTGATTGGCTCACTCTTTACAAAGTTATTCTGGCACTGATGTGTGTTGAAAAAATGCACAAACTGCAATACAATTTGGCTCTATAACAGCATCATATTAATTAATTCTGAAGTGATGCTTTTTCATCTTAAATAATTCATTGCTGGAAAGTGGTATCAAGTATATTTAGTGACATTTTCATTTACTTTGATCAGTACAATATATGGACAAAAGTATTGGGATGCCTGAACTTTACATCAACAAAGACTAGCATAAAAACACATAGACTTATAATAATAATAATAATAATAATAATAATAATAATAATAATAATAATAATAATAATAATAATAATAATAATAATAATCCTCCTCATCATCATCATCATTCATGTTCACTTAAATTTACCATTATTTTTAATGGTCAGTGTTGAAATGGCATTGGATGTGTTAAAGAATTCATGCCAACCTGATTAAGATGCCAAGTTAATGGCTTGACTTGAGACTTGTCTTCACTGACCTAAAACATGAGTGTCAAAGCTTAAGACTTGTTTGTTACTTGCAACAGAGTGGTTTATTCCCACCTCTACTGGGGAACGAATGTTACATTTGCAAAGAAGCCCATTGCAATTCAGTTACAGATAGTCCACTGAAGTGTCTCGAATACATCCTCTGGTTTACAACTGTTACAGCATATTTCATAAACTTGTTGCTCTGTTCTTTCACATTTGAAAATTCCTGCTGTAGTTTATATTGTTTGAACATTTCATAATGAATAGATTCATATAAATGTAGCAAGTTACAGTGCCAAACAAAATTCTCTACATTAACATTGTCATGTATGGTTCTGTCCAAGCATTAGTGATTCTATACCTTAATATACATACACTGCTGAGATCTTACAACACACAATTACTGCATTTCTGAATTTAACACTATTTGCACTAAAGTATTGGGACACACATCTTTGTGATTGAATTCATGTGGCACCTTACTTGCAGTGATGTGCAATCTTGCTGCTTCAGCAGACCAAGACGTCCTGGACGACGCCATGCTTCCAACTTTGTGGACACAGTTTAGGGAAGAAACTTTTCTATTCCAGCATGACTGTGTCCCAGTGCACAAAGCAAGCTCCATAAGTACGTGGCTGGATGAGTTTAGTGTGTACAAATTTAACAGGCACAGAGCCCTGACCTCAACCCCATCCAGCTCCTTTGGGATGAACTGGAACAAAGATTGTGAGTCCAGTGGAAACCAACTCCATTGAAAAGTCTATACACAGTCAAGTCCATAAACATTGGGGCATTGATAGTTCTAATCTTTTTGGTTCTATACACCACCACAATAGATCTGTACTATTAACTGCAGACTTTTAGATTTAATTTAAGGGTATTTACATACAAATCAGGTGAACGGTGTAAGAATTACAACAGTTTGTAAATGTGCCTTAATGATGTCTGGAATGCATAAGCGTCACCAGATGCTGCAATATATCCCTGGTAATGCTCAGCCAGGCCTCTAGTGCAACTGTCTTCAGTCCCTGCTTGTTCTTGGGGAATTTTCCCTTCAGTTTTGGCTTCAGTGAGGTCAGTTGGATTCAGGCCAGGTGATTGACTTGGCAGTTGCATAATATTCAACTTGTTTGACTAAAAAAAACTCTTTGGTTGCTTTCACAGTATGCTTCATGTCCATTTGCACTGTGAAGCAGCGTCCAAAGAGTTCTGAAGCATTTTGCTGAATATGAACAGATAATATTGCTTGAAACACTTTAGAATTCATCTTTTTGCATTTGTCAGGAGTCACATCAATAAATTCCAGGGATCCAGTCCCATTGGCAACCATACATGCCCCTGCCATGACACTGCCACCACCATGCTTTACTGATGTTATGTTTTGGGTCATGAGCAATTCCTTTCCTTCTCCATACTCTTCTTCTCCCATCACTCGGGTACAAGTTGATCTCATCTGCCCATAGGATGTAGTTCCAGGCTTTTTTCGATGTTGTTTGGCAAACTTTCTGAGGCTCGCCAATGGTTTACATCTTGTGGTTAACCCTCTATATTCACTCTACATCTTCTTTTGATTGTTGACTTTGACACACATACACCTCCCTCCTAGAATGTGTTCTTGATCTAGACAAATGTTGTAATAGGGGTTTTATTCACCAGGGAAAAAATTCTTCCGCCAACCCCACACAGTAGTTTTCCATGGTCTTCCGGGTCTTTTGGTGTCTCAGCACATTCTTTCTTTTCAAGAATGTTCCAAACAGTTGGTTTGGCCACACCTAATGTTTTTGGTATCACTCTGATGGGTTCGCTTTTATTTTACAGCCGAATGATGGCTTCATTCACTGATAGTGACAACTCTTTAGATCTTATATTGAGAGTTGATAGCAACAGATTCCAAATGCAAATAGCACACTTGAAATGAACTCTAGACCTTTTATCTACTCCTTGTCAATAAGATAATGAGGGAACAACACACATCTGGCCATGGAACAGCTGAGCAGCCAATTGTCCCTGTAGAAAGTGGGAGGCACATATATAAACAGTTGTAATTCCTACACAGTTCACCTGATTTCTATTTTAAAACCCTCAAATTAAACCTGAAAATATGCAGTTAAAGCACATCTTGTTTGTTTCATTTCAAAAATGAAACATCTATTGTGGTGGGGTATAGAACCAAAAAGATTCGAATTGTGTTGACGTCCCAATATTTATGGACCTGACTGTAGTTGAATGCAGTGAAATTGAAATCCCTGTCACTATGATGGTGAGGCATTCCTATACTTTTGTCCATATAGTGTATTATCACATTACAAATCTATAGGTTCACTATAAACAGAATTAGAAAACTGTGGATATGTTTCTGTTCAATTTGAACAAATTTGTTTCAATCCACTCCGATGGACATAGACACTTTTGTTGCTGTCTTTGCTCGTCGGAAAGATTGAATTTTCCAGACTCACTTCCCTAGCTGTACCCTAGCTCTGCAGAACTCCAAACAAATATGATAAGTTTTCATGTGCATTTCAGTATGAATAGCTACATGTTCCATAAATAATACGAACATGATTAGCACAAAGCTAATCTTTCTGTGCATTTGCATGTTTGCTTATATTGAGTCTATATTGAACCCGGTCCTGAAAGCACTGACTGGCCTTGTAACTGGAATGCTTGTCTATGAATGGATACCATCACAAAGCCTTTTCGGTGAAAAAGGAAGAAGACACATTTTCCAAGAAAAGGAACATTATTTTTCAACAAACTATTCTGCAAAAGTGTATAAGCATTACAATAAGATGATTCAGGCATGCACTTTATGCACTCTAAATAAGTGGCATATGATGTGGTTTGCATATCAGTGCCTCTGGAAATACCAGCTTGATAATGTAGAAATGCAGGTATATCTGTATAAGATGCATGTGTTTGCACGTTGCCTGAGTCAGTGACCGTGCGGACCCCTACCACCAGCGATCCCTCCGAGGTGGAGCCAAGGCCGCTGGAGTTCAGCATGAGGGCTGCCTGCCAGATCTGTTGCCCCATGAACCCTGTTTTCTCTGCAGCACGTCTGCAATGGCGTCCCCTCACGGCCTGCTGCGCTGCTGACCTCTTCCCTATTGAACAAATCTATTCACCCTAGCGAACTCCATAAGAAAACGATCTACTAAAACACCACCTCTGTTAAAAATGCTGCTAGAAGAAAAAGTAATTTTCTTCATTTCCACATGACATTGACACAGCAAAGCCATGCAAGCTTCCCATGCATGCCGCCTTATTAGACCTTTAGAGCACACACAGCAAAAGACTCTTTGTCCCTAAATGCTGGACTGAACGCCACAGAAAATCCTTTCTACCTGTAACAAACTTTTTCCATTTTTTAAGTAATTTTTCTGACCTGAATCAAATTTTTGTAATATCCAACCCAACTGTTTAACTGTGAATTGACAAAACGTTATTGAATCTGCTGCTATTTTATTGCATTAGGACTACGCAACTTTGTAATCTGCGTGACTAATCTGCTGTTCCAGAATCTTTACACACAGCAATGTCAGTGTTTCTCTGTTATTTGATTCTCTGATATTCTTGTCATTTTGCTCAAGGGCACAATGGCTGAAGGGAGGGGGGGGGGCTGTTGAACCTGCAGGATTGTGGTCATCAGGTTCACAGGCAAGTGTTTTACCCACTAGACTACTATTACACCCTCATCTCCTGTCTCTTGCCTCCCCTGACCCCCTCCTGTCTCCTGCACACCCACCCCCCACCCCCTACTGTCTCCTCTTCGCCTGTGGACGACAGCGACACCTGAGGCTCTGAAGCTGCATCACCACAACATGACACATCCAACAGCAGGTAAAATATAACATTACTTTTAAATATTAGGTTGCAGGCCTGAGGTGGTGGAACAACAGGCGCTGTGAAAAGTGCCCAGTCTGGTACATGACTGCAACATTTTACCAGCTGCATGACAAATTTGTACTCTCAGCTTCCAACAGTAAATGCAATAATTTTCTATAATGTCACACTTAGCCACAAGAACAGACAACTTCTGAACTTTTCCCACCAGCACTCTGTCTGTAGTTCCAGTTTGTGAGGCTCCTCGCTCTTCCTCATTGACCTGAAGCATCTACACCTCACTGCCTGTCCCAGAAGCACGTTTGACACTACAACATAATGCGGTTATAAAAACATTCTGAAAATAATTTAGAAATACACAACCTCACTACCATTGTTTATCTTATTGTAGTTGCTTATGTTCTCAGGTCTCTTACTAGTTTGACCAGTTTGGAAGGGTGGTCTGTATTGTATGACGCTTACTGCATTGCTTCATGACATAGTAGACAATCACAATGTGGATCAGAGTTTTGTACAGTTCTCCACATCTCTGCTTTGCTATGACTTTTTATTTACTTCATTTACTTGCTTCCTTTACTAACAAAATTTCTGCTCATGTTTCATTAACTAACTAAAACTAATGTATTACATTGAAAGCTGTCATTCAATATGTGTTACCTACTTATACTAGTAATTTAGTGTTTTATCTTACAAGAAAAATATAGAAAAATGTAAATGTTTAATAAGTGTATTATATATTATCAAGCGAAATTGGTGATTTAGTAAGCTGCACAAAAGTTGCACATTTAAACACACTGTATTCATTCTAATCTGGAGCTAAGACCAGAACATCTGATCCTAGAATTGCCTCTGGCTTGCAGTACCTTAGATGTTTGGGTCTCGTTACAAAGAGTCATTGCTGGATTCTTAGAGGACTTTGGATAGACAGATCACTTTTGAGAAGATTCACCACCGTTGTTTCCCTTTGGAGCTCATGTTTCGCGGTTAGTCACAGAGCTCTAGAAATAGCTTCGTCACCTTCTGTTGACAGATATCTATTTCACCATCTTTCTTTCTCACATTCTCCCCAATTTTTATTGTGTTTTCTTTGTGTGCCTACTTTACTTTACTGGAAAAGTTCTATTAAGTGATGTGTTGGTAGTAATCAAGATTGTGTGTAGTCTCACTGATCCCAGTCATTCACTTAATTTGTTAAAGTGGATGATTAAATAACTAAGCAGTGTTTTTTCACATGGTGTTGGAGCATGTTTTTCATCAATATAATAGGACCTTAAAACTGTTTAGTTATATTTGTGCTTGTATCGGATGTAAGCTGGTTAACATTATAAAATAGTGTGACATATGAACCAAATAGACACTGAGCACTATAGCGCATTATTGAGGAGTATATGACCTCGCTTACAGCTGGTCGGCTCATGTATCTTGAGTATCAGGGACATGAATAGGGACATGCCACATAAAAATGAAGGGGTAAACACATCTGAGATGCATTTAAAACAGATATAAAACTGCTTGAAGAGGTGCTCTGAGACACATTTGGGGTGCATGTTCTTGTAGAATAAATGCATCCATGTCTACAAGGCACATTCAACAAAACCATTCAGAACATTGTGCTTTTCCATAGAACAGGAAAATGAGGAGCAGCACAGGCACATATTTATTGTTGTATACAAGCTAAATGCCACATTGTAAATCGGTGATAGACTGTTTGACTAGAGACTCATATAATTAAGTGCATGTGGGTAAAATCTGATCAGGACGGAATCAAGACAGGTTACCAAAAGCTGCTCAACAATTCGAAATGCAATCAAAGCAACATTTTATGCAGTTTTGAAAGAAAGACACAGTAAAGTGGCCCCTTATAGTCATGCATGGACACACCACAGCACGGAGTGTGAAATTCTTTCTCCGCATTAAACCCATTCACCCAGCGAAGCAGTGGGCTGCCAACAACAAGGGACGCCCAGGGAGCGGCAAGTGGGGAAGCTAAATTGTTCAAGGGAACCTCTGTGATGGCACTAGCAGTGTTGGGATTTGAACCCACAACCCTGTGATTGCAGATGCTAACCACTAGGCCACCAGCTGCCAGGACCAGGTAGAGAATGAATGTTTGCACTAGCAGCTGCCACAAATCAGGTGGTAGGATGGTAGTTGCCTAGAGGGTAAAACACTTGCCTGGGAACCTGATGACGTTAAAGTCGCAGGTACAAACCCTCCTTCTTTTTTTCTTGAGCAAGACACTTAACCATCAGTGTCTCCAGGGGGAATGATTGTAAGTTGCTCTGGATAAAAGCATCAGCTCTGATTGTGATGGACTGCTGACCTGTCCAGTGTGTTTCTCTCCCGTTTGCCCCCTGATGACTGGGATGGGCTCTACACGACCAATGACCCTGTTAAGGACCAGCAGCTCAGTAAAGGGATGGATGAATATTCAAATGAACAACAATGATTATGAGATTTTGTTGCACAACCAACAAAACTGGTGCTGCGTGGGAAGAGGGCAATGCAGTTGCAGTAGATGTTCGTTATTATAATGCCTTTTCTTCATGATGTACATGACTACATCACAATATAACATGCGCTGGTGCATTGTTATACCCTTATAGAGAATTAAACCAGAATAATTGGTAAGAAGGAACAAACTACAGTGAGAAATCCAAGCCAGATTTGTAAAAAGACAAATCATGAAGTACCTCTAGTCCATTTAAAGATGCCTTGCATGAAATTGGGAAGAAGCTGCCAGTAGTTAGAGAGCAAGGGAAGCTGCATCCTGATAGCACCCTTAAATATTTTGAACAGATTATGCAAAGGTCAAAGAGAAAATGTTCAAAACTATACTGTGACAAATGGTATGCGTACATATCTAAAAATACAGTCTTACATGCTGTCAGTCAGAGATTGACACCCTTGATATTAGTCATCGCTTTATATCAGCCTTGAGGCACACTTGTGAAATTTGCATGATTTCCCCTTCTATAATTATCACAGGAATGAGCGAAGCAGAACCGCTTTAGTCTAAAGAGGTAGACATGTTTATTATTGTAATAGTGATTACAAAACTGTATATGGAATTTCTTTATAAACTAATACATTTTTTTCTTCCAAAAATGCTGATTCTGTTTTCTCATCGCGGGTCGTCATTTTTTGCCTCCCTCTAGTGGTCACAGCCCAGCAGCTCCAGGGAGATTTTGTGTGCTTTTGGAAGTATTCGACTGTGTGATAGAAGGAAGGGGCTTTTGTACTGAAAGTACTGAGCTCCCACAAACACTTTCACTCCATCTGGTCCACACATAGCAGCATCCACCTTTCGGAAGGGCAGCTGAGCCCCCTTCTGCACCGTCCGGGGTGTGACACTGAGGTCGATGTCATACATGTGGTGACCTATGAGGAGAGACCAAGGCAGAGTAGTGGAGCTAAAAACAAGAGGGCATGCTTATTACAGATTTACAGCAAGACCAAGTGACACCTGGTGGCCTGGTCGATAGGGAGTTACCCCGGCAGGTTGTGGGTTTGAATCCCAGGCTTGTCGGTGGCACCACTGAGGTACCCTTGAGCAACTCCCACTGCATCACTTGAATTGCTCATACTGTGTGGCATGCTGGGGTTTGTTCACATGTGACAAATGGTTCATTTTCATGAGTAAAAAACAACGCAGCAAATATATTGATAAATATTATGGTTAGGATTACAATACTGTGAAAAATTAAAAAACACATTTTTGTATCCTTGAAGTGGTTAACGATCAGACTGAATTATTGTCATTTAAAAACCTTTACATTTGTTCAAGCCTGTGAGAGCCTTGAAACATCAAAATATCTCCAGAACACCCTCTGAAAAACATCTGAGCATGAGAGATCAGGGGTCTCATTTATAAAACCTTGCGTAGAACTCATACTGAACGTGTATGTACGACCAAAAGACGAAAATGGCGTACGCAAAGGAAAAGTCAGATTTATGAAAACGTGCGCACGCACACCTGCATGCAAATTCAGCTTTATAAATCTCACCCTACCTGGAATTGTTCGCACATGGATTTTGCCGTACATTCCGCCCTCGACACGCCCCCCTTCAACCATACATGATAAACGCAAATGACCTCATGAATATTTAAGGCCCCGACCTCAACGTCGTGGCAACTGAATGGAGAAGTAAAAAGAGAAATGTTCCTGAGACCGAAATCGATGTGCTTGTGGGGGAAGTTGAAAACCAAAAAACATTTTGTTTTCTGATCACAGTAGTGGGGTGACAAACAAAAAGAAATGCAACAAAAAGAGTGGCAACAGGGTTTACTACAGCTGTAAACGAA
>JBBMFX010580965.1:0-14041 GCA_037832545.1 Rhabdalestes septentrionalis | reverse complement strand
TAGATAGATAGATAGATAGATATAGATAGATATAGATATATATATAGATATAGATATATATATACACACACACATCGTCGCTGTCTGGAATGTATGAAAATCAAACATGTATGAAATCAAACATCCTCTGAACCACACACACACAGGAATTCTTGCTTACCGTGTGTGTCGGCTGACAAAGGGAAGCATGGTGGGTAGGGCAGTGGATAGCAGGGTGTCGGTAAATTAGGCGGGGTTGAGGGCTGAGGTCTGGACCTCTGTCATGACCACTTGAAAGCTTCCTCAGTGATGATAGGCCAGTCCCCACTGCCTTACCGTGACAGAGGAGCTGCTCTGTTCCACATATGTGTCCCGCTGTGTGATTGGAGAGTGGAGAGTGTGGAGTGTATGAAAAGGCAGAGAATGAGCTCCCAGCAGAGGCCGAGCTGTCTGCTGCACCAGCCTCTTCTCCCCAACGGGACGCCTCAACCACCACCTAGCAGTGTTGGGTCAGCACAGTGTGCCTCATATTCTGACAGGACTGGAGAGACAGGGGACACCCACAGTTTCTCTGTCACACACAAACTCACTCACACACACAAACACAAACTCAAGTTCAGTCTCCCTGCAGCGCTGTGTCACTATAGCTAACACTCTAAAAATAAAGGGTTCGCCAGAGTGATGCAACAAGAACCCTTTACAGGGATTGTTGTATTTTTTCCTAATTAAATGAAGGCAGCTGGTTAAACACAAGCACGTCCTACACAATTTGTATGCATCAGTTTTCTTTGGCTTCAGTTAGACCACAGACTGTTTTAACTGTAATAAACATACATAAACATTTCACACACATTTGTTTTGGTTGTTTTGAATGATAATAACTGTTTTGGATGATATTGAGGGTAAAATGCATTTTTAGAATCTTCAAAAAACTTTCTGGGCCATAACCAAACATAATCACACCTGTGGTAGCATGAGAACCACTGATAGAAGTGTGAAGGAGGGGAAACACTGTTTCACACTTCTATCATGTGTGAAGTGTTAAGGAGGGGAGACATTTTCCACAAGAATAATTTCTCCACTGTGGGGGGCTTAATTACATATTACGTTATATATATTTTATTTAAAGCACGATTTATGTTGTCAGTAAAAACATAATATTAAACTAGGGTAGCAATATAAATCTCAAACATTTTCTGGAAGATGAAATTGCTGGAGTGATATTGACCCCAAGCATGAAAGGTGTTGGTAAATTTGAGCATCACATGAGGGTTAAGAGTGGACCAGGCCCCTTCAGCAGCTGCAGTTTTTTCCAGGAGTTGTATAGAGTCCTTGCTTTATGAATAAAAATTCTTTGGACCCAGCCGAGAATATCGCATTACTCACAAACATCGCCATGCATTATTATTAGTCATGTTTCCGTGGCATCATTCAGGAGGATGCACACGTTGTTCCTTCAAAATCTTCCCTTTTGTGCTAAAAGCATGCACATATACTCACATCCACACAAATCTGCTTGCGTGGGAGGGAAATGACGCAGTCTCCATGACTCACTCTGACACTGGAGCTGACTTGCAGCATCGTTAATGTCCTCTTGCGTGTGTGTGACAGGTGGAGAGTCACGCCGAACCGAGCTGCAGACCTACTTACTGTCATTCTGCAGCAGCTGCACTATATATAACAGCTTCATTGCAGAGGGCCGGCATTCGTGTTCTCAGGGTAATGCTGTGTCTGGCTTTTAAGCAGCGCTCCCTAATGTTTCTCCTGATAAATATGTTCCGTTAAGGATGAACTTGAGAATTAAAATGCCATCTCGTGTGTTTCCCCAGTCCAGGAATAAATGAAGGGGGATTCATTCTTACTCCAGTACTCACAATTGAAATTCAGCAAGCGTGTCAGGTGATTCTGTCTGACAAGAGACACCATACATAGACAGAGCGGGCTTTTTTCCCCCATATACGTAGCCCCGTACCCATGGCAACACACTGATGAGGATGATGATGACGATGATGCAGAAAGTTGTCTTTCAAATAGGCCTCACGCGAGTAGATCGAGGCAAAGTCTTTTATCTGGTATATTTAACCTGTGAAATTACATTTTACACTAGGGTGAACACTTTCACAGACCATTAAGAAATAAAAATGGAAAACAAGGATAAACAGTGTTAGAAAATAATGGCCCACCTGAAAGCCCCAGTAATTTGACAAGATTTACAAATCTAAATTAAGATGAAGAATCCAGTGGCTGCTCTACCTAAGACCTTATTTGGGTCAGAATGGAGATGGCAGTCTAAGGGCATCTTGTTAATAATGATTTACAGTGTACTCCATTCCCCTAAAAGCCTAATCTAGGTTTGATTACAGGACAAGATACAAAGAGGCCAGTAAAAATGACTCGTGTTACAGTAACAGGCCTGTTGAAGCCTCAGGAGCTTCCAGCACATGGATGTGTTTACATTGCTGCCACTAGAGGGCAATAAACTGTGCTGCAGAACTCTGGCTTGTATCCAAGTTCTCCTGAGCAGTTGTGCAACAGAAATGGCCACATGATTTCAGGAATGCAAGTACACTTTGTCATTTCAGGAAGCGATGCAGGCTTCCTTTTAAAGGAAGGTCCCTCATCTCCTCAGAGAGCAGACCAGCTGGAGTTGATGTACGATCCCATTCTGCACCCTTGCCTCAGTAAGACTGCTGTTAACAAAACATATTACCAAAAGAATAAAACGTGGATGCCTTCCTGTCTTTGAATTCCTATCTTTTAATGAGCTAACATCATTCTGGAGCATTCCACGTGACATTAGGAAACATCTCATAGTTAAGTTTATGTGACTGGCACGTACACAGTGTCCCAAATAAGGCTAGTTAAAACTGTAACTGCTCTCAGTTAATTGACACGATCCCTTCTCTGTAATCCAGGACAGTCTGATGAAGCTGTTGAGCAGATGGGCTGTTCGGGGCACTTTTCTCAGCAGGAGCTCATGGTTGGACGTTATAACACACCGCACACTCTCCAGCTGTCAGCCACATGTGCAGCCCCGGGGTCGCCGAGTCCATGCTCCAGCTTCTCTTCAGCATGTTAGCGAGGACCACCGCGGAGGCTGTCAGGGAGAGGAAGACGCGCTGGGCTGTCTCCCAGGTGCTCTGTGTGGGGGCTGTGACTTCAAGCCAGGAGTGTAAATTTCTGACCCCTCACGATGAGTCGATTAGATCCTTTAGGGAATTAATCAACCTATAATAAAAAAGCAAAGCCAATGAGCGGGGACAGTTAATTAAATCAAGGGTACCTCAGTGGTGCTAATGGCAGTCTTGGGATTTGAACCCACAACCTTCTGATCACAGGGGCTATGAACACCAGGCCACCAGTCGCCTCTGGCAATGCATTCAATTAATAATGTCAATCACTGTCACTTCTAACACAGAACAGGAGTGTCTGCTGGGCTATAGTCAAGCCTTAGACAAAGCCTGCAAACTTAACCTAAGAACTCAAACAGCTACAAGTCCATGAGCCTGCCCATATCTTTGAAAGATTTAAGTGTTATTAATCCAATTTCGCTCAAAAGAAATAGCAAAACATAACTTCATTTGTTTGGATATGCTGCTATATGCTGCTTTTTCCTTACTAGGGTCATGAAAACATCCTAGTGGGCAGGGGGCAGACTCAGGGTGGGGTGCTAGTCCACCATGGGGTCCACACACACACGATCAATTTAGCATCCCCACTGACATGCATGTCATTGGACTTTGGGAGAAACCAGAGGCCCCGGAGGAAACCCACTCCACCACAAGGAGAACATGCAAACTCTATACACACACACACACACACACACACACAAACACACACACACACACACACACACACACACACACACACACACACACACAGACCATGACCCAGAATCAAACCCCCAGCCTGAGGCAACCAACTGTGCAATCACTGTGGGGCCCCTGAATGTAAACAATAAATATACATTAAGTTCATTTGTTTGGATGTAATATTTACTGCTGGAAAACACTATTGTATAGACACTATAAGGTCCTCATTTGCATTGTTTGGTCAGTGTAGCTGACGGAAACTAACTGAGGTTTTAGAAAACACAGAGATAAGTGATTCAAATAGGTTTGGACACGCCCCTAAAAATTCACCTGATGAATCAGATAACATAGTCATCAATACTGAAAGAAAGTTCAGAATACCTGTAAAAATACTGATGAAGACTTAAGCCTAAACGAACCCTAAACAAAGTTTTTAAAATAGGACCATTTTTGTGTCACATTCTGACACACAGTCAAACCCAGGGGCAATTTAACATCTCCAGTTTCCTCCCAACATGTAATTGTGGGAGAAACCTGGAGCTGGGAAGATACAAACTCCACAGGGAAAGAACCCACGATCGGCCCATCCAGGACGCGATCCCAACACCTTCTCACTGTGAAGCACCAGCAGTCCCTGTTTGTTAATTTTTACAGTGGATTTTTTGTTGTTTAGTACATTCTTAAGTAGTTAAATGTTCTAAGCAATCAAGTAGTGCTACATTGTATATATTTTATTATATTTATATTTACATTTAATTTAATTCTGATTTAAAAAAAATTATGCTTCATCATAAATACACTAATAAAAAATATATAAGTATAATAATTTCCCAAACTGCTACACCACCTACATACTGATATAGCCCGTGGCACTGGTGTGTTCTATCGCCCCTTGTTCAGACCTGTTCCAGAGATTTCTGGAGATATGTGGACGTGTGTGAAAAGTGCTGAGAAAAGCCCTTCTGCGGATGACAGGGCCCGGGGCAGGCGGGGCTGCCGGCTTTAATCCCGTTATCCCTGTCCTTTAATCCACGCTGCAGTGGGCAGCCCTCACATCTCAACTCAACTCTGCTGTGCACACAAACATACTTATCCACACAAACACACACACACACTGACACACATTTACATACACCATGGAGGACAGCCTTCTGTTTGGCGTGGAGGGGATCAAGAAAACCATTCTGTATGGAGGAACCAATGAGATTCCCAAAATCATCACAGGATCAAAGGTAGGGCCTATCAGATCATGATATGGTGAAATGTGTGCATACAGTGCAGTTTTACATAGTGGTGCACCGTCTTAACTGTCAGTTTACAGATGACCCAGATGTGTGTAAAAAGCCTAAAAACTCTGCTGTATCTGATGCACAAACCAACACAATACAATTATACGCATAAGACTAACGTGTCTAGTGACCCTGCAGAGAGCGGCCCACCACCCAAATATCTGGCCAAAGGCAGCCTTGGTGTCAGAAAATGCTGTTGCATTATAGATATTTTCACAGATTTCAGAGATCTCCATTGTGTTGTAAGCATGTGTGAGCTATGCATTGTTTGCGTAATCTAATCTTTATATCATGCCTCATCAACAAGACAAAAGGTAGCTTCTCTTCTTTATCAAGTTATGCAAGTGTTACCAGGAAAAAGCCTTAATTTGTCTTTGTCTCATGATAACACAGGCCTAGTTACTCACCCAGCTCCGTCAGTAATGATAGTAATTGTGAATAGAATTTATCTCAGATTCTTGTTTCGGAGTTTAGAGTTTCGGAGTTCTAACACACCTGAGTCCAATTAGCAAGCCTGTCATGAGTTCAGTCGTGAGCTTCGATAAACCCCCGTACTCCAGCTTGCATACACATAAACTGAGTTCACGTCTTGTTTATATTATTCTGACAGGAGCATTAAACACTATACTGAGCTGAGCACCCTCTCTTTTTCTACCCTGTGACTCACAGGTGACCTTCCACTTCAGAACCATGCTGTGCAACGATGACCGCACGGTGCTGGATGACAGTAAGAAGGTGGGGGTGCCCATGGAGGTGGTGTTTGGGAACATGTTCAAGCTGGACGTGTGGGAGACCCTGCTGAAGTCCATGCGCATTGGAGAGGTGGCGGAGTTCTGGTGTGACGTCATTGTGAGTAGCAACTGTCCCTGTCAATATATTGACAGCATTCCTGTTGGGTCAAGTCTACTATTCAAGACTCGGGGATGCCTATCGAGATTATGGGTGCAGCAGTGTGAATGTGAGGAACATCCTCTGGTAATAAAGGCCCCCAGACACCGAACACAGGGGCCGAGGATACGTACCTTGTTAGCTTTTTGGCAAATAGGCCAGGGAACAAAACACCACTGACAAACTCAAGCCAGTCCAAAAGTCAGAAATATTAAATAAACAGATTGGTCATGCTTATTATCCTGCAAAGATGCTGTGTGTATGTGCATGCAGAGGATATGACGTGGGGCCTGAACTCTGCACAGCCTGTACTGAATTATATCTAAAAGTAAACACTCTAACCTTTGTACAGTGTCAGTACAGATCCCGAGAGGACATAGCGGGCAGCTGATGTTTTGGTCAGTAAACCTAATGGAGGAAAACACAGGACCAAAAAGCTTCTGTGAGCCCCATCGTGCGCCCCCCCGTGTTGTAGGTGAGCCTGACTGACAGCTCGAGTGCCTAAAGGAGGATTAAACCGAAGCTGCCCCACCTCATGTAATCATTATTATGCACTGCTGTCAACACTGACCCTCACCTCCTAGCAGCAAAGAGCTTTATAGGAAGACTGTGGTCAGTCCGGCTTTAGAAAAAACGCGAAGCCCTTCCTTTTACTTTTAGAATATCAGAATTACTCGTATTGCCTGGTCAAAAAAATACCTGAAGTATTCTAAACACATAGTAATAAATAAAAATCCCAAACTCACAATTAAAATAAAAAAGTTATTGTAATCATATTACAACTCAAGTAAAAAGTCTTCAAGAAGCGGCATTCGAACTTCTTCATAAGTCTAGCAGATTTCAGTATATCTTCTCTTTTTGAGAACTTAACTAAAAAGAAGAAACAACAATTTCAGTGGCTGAAATGGAACTGATTACTCTGCCACAATTAGTATATGTTGTATGTAACATACACTGATAAAACGATGAAAAAATATTTTCAGTGCTTTTGCTGTGCTACTTTTGTGTCGCAACATTACGGTGCGAACTGGGCGTGTTTTTATCTGATAGGCTGAGGAGGAAGCATGTAGGAAAGCAGAAACGCATGTCAGGGGTCATGACATGTCATGGGTCTTATGAAATCCTTGACTTTCCTTCTCACTGGAAGATAAATCAGCCAGTTTGACCACTTTAGGTTTCAATTAGAAACTTGCGTACAACAAAGGAAGGCACCAAAAATGATCACAAAAAACGTATAATACAAATTAGCCATCAGGTAAACATAATGACTATGACAAGCCACATAAGGGTGTCAAAAATAGATCCCATTCCATATACACCTCCTACAGGTCGAGGTAAAAATTTCACTATTCAAATGCAGTTCATGTTCCTGAGTAAATGTAGTTCGTTTCTACCTATCATTGCTTGTCACACTTTTGTTTGAACAAATACAGCGATGGCAGTGTTACACTGTTCTTTGTTACACTAATGTTCTTGTCATTGGGTTGCACTGTTGTTTATTTTATATCTTTTCATTTTTTTTCGTCTTATCTTCTTATATTCTTCCTTGTTATTTTTTTCAATGATACAAGGATTTCCCTCAGGATAGTTCTTGCTTTTCATATCTGTTGGAACTAGTGGTTAGGTTGAATCCCAAGGGTTTGAATCCCAACACTACTAGTGTCAATACTGAGGTACTCTAGATAAGGTACCGTCCCCACACTCTGCTCCCCGGCGCCCCTTGTTGGTGGTTGCTTCACTTGGTGAATGGGTTAAACACAGAGAAAGAAGCTCACCCTGTTCACCATCTGTGCTGTGTTGTGTTGTGTTCACACATGAATATAAGGGGCCACTTTAATTTCCCTCGTTAAATAGTAATCTGAAAGGGTGCTTTTGTGTGTGTAGCTGCTGTCTGACAGTATATTTCATTTGGTAGAGGTTGCATTTCTAATGGTGTGATTTGTCTGTGGCTGGACAGCACACTGGCCTGTACCCCATGGTGGCAAAGAGTCTGAGACGCATTGCAGAAGGTAAAGATCCAGTGGACTGGCATATTCATACCTGTTGCATGGCCAACATGTTCGCCTATCATACCTTGGGCTACGACGACCTGGACGAACTCCAAAAAGAACCTCAGCCTCTTATTTTTGTGCTGGAACTGCTAAAGGTCAGTGGTCACCATGTATCGCTTCTCTCTTCCTGACTTTCTGCCGCACTCCTGCTACAGACTTACAGGCTTACATGCATTACAAATGATAGTATCCCTAAACCACTAGTCATCATCGTGAAAAGTGCACAAATTAATCTCCCCAAACAACCTTGAAGGGCTCAGTAATCTCACTTTGGTAACAATAAGTCATACAGGGTCAGAAACCACTCAAGCAAGTCTATTAAACTTTACTTAACACACTCTGGAGAAAGTGAATGTACAGATATGTAGACTCTTAAAAGTTATTAGTTTCAAGATTCAAACCTAAAACAAGTTTAGACTGATCGACACAATTTGTTTAAAGAGGAAACTTTGCTGCTTCCATTTTTGGCTGAACCAGCATTTTAAGTAGCTATTAAGCAAGAACATGTATGGGGATTTCATGACCACATTTTTTTTTTCAGTCCAGGTTTTCAGTAAACATGTTGCGTAATAGATTTTTTCACACAAGAAAACAGAGGAACTGGAATGGTACTTACAAAAAATACTTCACATGAATGGCCACTAGGTTGAGCTAGGGAATTAGTTTTAGACTGGAGGTCCCAGTAGCAAAACTCTTCCTTTACTGTACATCCTTCCTGGTGCAATTATAGCATGTTTAATTTCACAGTTTAATTTCCAGTGGTGCACAATAAGGCTTGTTTCCTCCTCATTTCCTGTGTGTGTGTCTCTCAGGTGCAGCAGCCGAGTGAATATGACAGGGAGCCGTGGGCCCTGAATGATAAGGAGAGGCTGAAGGCTGTGCCTGTGCTGCACGGCCAGGGCAACAAATTCTACAAACAGGGCCGCCTGCAGGATGCCATGAACAAGTACAAGGAAGCCATCGTTTGCATCAAGAATGTTCAGTCGAAGGTAAGAGAGCTGAATGACTACTGATGGTATCTATGGATCAAATAATTTACTGAGAGTCTAATATATCTTAAAAATTTCAAACAGATAATTTCAGGAAGTAGGTCTAGTGCAATATATAATTTTATTATGTATTTTATGCCATAGTAAAACAACAAAATTTCCATAGTAATTGTAAAACAATAAAATGAGCATGGGAATTTTTATTGATTTCATATTCGCGTGCTGTGTTTGTATGTGTGTGTATGTGTGTGTGTGCCTGTGCTGTGTTTGTGTGTGTGTGTGCTGTGTGTGTGTGTGTGTGTCTGTGCTGTGTGTGTGTGTCTGTGTGTGTATTCTCCCAGGAGAAAGCTTGGGATGTCCCCTGGCTGAAGTTGGAAAAGACGGCCAACACTCTGACACTAAACTACTGCCAGTGTCTGTTGTGCTTAGAGGAGTACTATGAGGTCATCGAACACACTAGTGACATCATCAACCAACATCCTGGTATGCAGTATATATATTTTAATGATTTAAGCAAAGCTGTAACATCATGTGTTTACGAACACGAAAAACATTCATTCAATGAGTTGTGTCCAGTTTTATGCCAGGTAGTCTATTTAATATTTAAAGTTTATCTTTGTGCTTATGCAAATACCAGTGAAAAAAAAGTGAGTAAAATGCAATATAAACACTTTTGTGTTATATTATTGAGAATCGACTGGGAATATGGTTCCAAAGTGCCATGTTCAGAATTACATTATGGATCCTTCATGTTCTGAAGGCACGATCAAGGCGTTCTACCTGCGGGGGAAAGCACACATGGAGGTGTGGAATGAGGCGGAGGCCAGGGCTGACTTTCAGAGGGTGCTGGATCTGGACCCCGGGATGAAGAAAACTGTCAGGAAGGAGCTTGCTGTCCTGAGTATGCGTATGGAAGAGAAGAGAGAGGAGGACCGACTGAAATACAAGGGCATGTTCACAGATTCAGCAGCAGGGCAAAAAAATCCAGAACAGACACAAGAGAAGATGACTAAAGAACAAGAACATCTGGAACAAGAAGTTCCAGAAAAAGAGATTTCAGAGGAAGAAACTCCAGAGCAAGAAACTTCAAGGCAAGAGACTCCAGAAAAAGACATCTCAGAACTAGAACCTCCAGAACTAGAACCTCCAGAACTAGAACCTCCAGAACAAGAAAGTTCAGAACAAGAAAGTTCAAAGCAAGAAACTCCAGATCTGGAACCTCCAGAGCAAACAACACTAGATCAAGCCCTAGAACAATCATCTGCAGAACAAGCCATTACAGAACAAGAAGCTCCAGTACCAGCAAATGCAGGGAGACTTTCTACAGAACAAGAAAGTCCAACTCCAGCACCACCAACCACAGAAGACGTATCTGAAGAACAAGTGCTTCCAGAACCAGAAACCCTGCTCAGTGATGCTGAAGATCATTGAAAGAAAATGTCTGAGGTTTATCATTCATAATTTTTTAAACAAGCCCATTAAAGGCATTCTTTTATGTTATTTGTTACCATTACAATTTGTCCACAAGGTAATGTCCCAGGTAACCTCGATCTAGGCAGTCCAGGTGGGTTATCAAAGCCTGTTCAAATCAGAAGGATCCTTTGATACAAAATCGCAGCCTAATCTGTCAAAGATAATACATTATTAGTGATGACCCAAATAATGCAGGTAGATGAAAAGTCCAGTAAAATGTATGCAAACATAGTCAGGACAGTTTTTTTGCTGTGGTTTAAATTGAATGAAGTGTATGGAATGAACCTGCTACCAAGGACCCGCCATTCTCAGTTGCAGCTTCGCTTCAGTAACAGTGAATTCTGTGTTGTAGTTGGGGAAAGTTACGCAGTGAAAGCTAACGACCGAGTGAAGGACATCTGTCCACAGGCCCGGAGTGCCCATCAGGAGCCGGCCTGGAAGACCACGGTGCAGCTTTCCACTCAAACGCATAATGTAAAAAAATTGCATTTGTGTTGAAATATATTCATGTAATAAATGGTAACTTACAAACGTACTTAATGGTGCACACAATTACACAAGTCATAAACAATCACATATATATAATGAATTGTAATAGTATGTTATAAATGTAATAAATATGAACTGACACATGTAATAATAATAATGATAATAGTAATAGTTGTAATAATAATAATACTGATAACAATAATAATAATAATAATAATTACTGTTTATTAACAGGAACATATACAAGTAATAAATTGTAATTTGTATACATAATTATCTGTAGCTTATACACATAAGGAACTGTCACATAACTGTAATGTATACACATAATAAATGGTCACTTATACCTGTAATTGAAAGTAATTTATACACATAGGAGGAATTAACATACACATGTAATAAACAGTGACGTGCAGTCGAACTAGATTATTTCCCAAATAGCCTAGTTTAGTTATATATCACATTATCATAAACAAACATCATTCAGTGTGCTTTACCCAAGAAGAATACCAAATAAATTAAAGTAGTAAGAAATATACAAAATACATAGAAAATTGTTGACAATTGAATGGAGCAACAAGTCAGTCAGAAAAAAAACATCACCCTCTTGTTCTCACCTGACTACTAACAGCTCTGAAGGGAAATACGAGGCCACTGAACTTTACATCAGCATCTTCATGATTATGAAACCATTCCATGCCTGTTAAATTCCTACACAAGCACCTCAATCTACTTTTTTAGGGACTGATCTTATTTAATGAAGGAAAGGATTAAAACACTGCTGTAATGGACACTCTCCTCTTACATTGAGAGTAGTTGGAGGGCAAAACACTACTTGAAGTTGGTCAAAGGTCATTATTGCCATTTTGTTTAAGAGAGGATTGTTTTTTAAGTTCTGTAAACGCTACATCATTTTGGAAATTAGGATAAATATAGTCAGCGGTTCTTAAAAATGAAGGTAAAGCTGTTTAGTTCAATACTTGCACTTAAAAAAGAGTAAACCTGAGAAACTGAACATTTTTGCAGTGATCTCTTATTTTTTTCCATAGCTGTACAGTGAGATGGCTCCTGCTTGGTGACTGTGTGTGGCCTGGATTAGATGTGCATCCCCGAAAAATTGACTTTAGTCATCAGTATGTTTGTTCAATCAGCTGGCATGACTCTGCATGTAAAGAACCAGTAAAGAACCATACTTTCTTTAAGACGTCACCAGATAAAAGCTGGAGGATGCTTTTAGTGAGTCATGGACACAGCAGAGTAAGTCTACAACGTGCCCTGCATGGGTAGGGCCAGTTTCACTCATTTCTCACTCTGTTGTGTGAAGTTCTGCAGTGGTATTACAGGATGAAAAGGTTATTAGTTGTTGATCATATCTTATCACAACAACACAGTTCTCAAACAGGTCTTAAGCACCACCCAGCTTTGGAAAAAATAAGAGATCACGGCAAAAATATTCCATTTCTCAGGTTTAACCTTTTATAGATGCAAGTTTTTAAATAAACAGATTTGCTGTCATTTTTAAGAACTGCTGACGAGATTTATCCTGATTTCCCCCAAAAAAGCTTGTCCTATTGTCCATAATTTTAAAGTAAATTACAAACATCAAAACAATATCAACAATTACTTCAATTAAACCAAAATAATTCAAGGAAAACAGTTGGGAAAAGTGCAATGATTTCCTTTGTTGTACTTCTAGTAGTGTTTTGCCATCAAACTGTGGATTTGTGTCCATTAGAGCAGTATTTTGTTTTACTTTTCCTCATAAGTGATTTAGGACTTTAACAGACACTGGTATGGAATGGTTGTTACACTCATAGAGATGCTGATTCAAGTTTTTTGATTGCAGTTTTATCTCATTTGTTCTGGAGCTGTATTTCTTTATTATATTTCTGTCTTCTTTTTACATGCAGACTTGGCTAGAAATTTAATTTAGCAAAGGTGTTTTAAATATTTTGCAATTTAGTCCCTGAGAATATATGGTTAAAGATGAATAATTTGTCTTATTCTCACAAAATCTATACAAAATATGTGAATGGAGCTTTATCCTGTAAAAGTGTCAAATGTGTAGCAAATGCCTGTAACTAAACTTTAGACTGGCAGGAGAGTGGTGTCACACAATAAAACATGTTCAGGTCACTGAATGAAAGAGCTCTTTCCTTGTTGTGATGTTTGTTGATGTTTAAAGTGCTGACTGCCTATTTCTTCTTTGTTAGTGTTTTGTTAAATCAAAGATTCTGGCAGGGGAAGGTAAGACAGTTTTGTGTGGATCCTTAAATTTGCCGAAGCCGCAGCAGAACTGCTGCCTCCATCAGTTGTCAGATGTGAGGGTAGACGCCAATGTTTGCCTGCGAGCCATAAGAGAACCATTGAACATTTTTTTAGAATTTTAAGATGAGATATGATCTCTTTAAAATCATTATGAACTGCCCCAACTCTGCATAGATCAGTCCCGCTTTATTTATTTTTAACTGATATGTTTGATCTCAAGTCTTTATAGTAAAAAATAAAAACACGTTGTTGTGATGTGGTTTAAAAAATGCCCAAAAGTGCCTATTTTTTAAAGTGTGTACCCCGAATATGCGCCCAAAACACTTCCATTTATTTTTAAATGAATTAGTCTTACAGAAAATGTAAAGGCAAACCCATACCTTTACTGTACAGTTTACCCTGAACCCCTGTACAGACTGTATTGTAATTGATGTTCTGTCTTTTTCTTTGGTATATGTCAGTAAATACATATAATAAATAATAAATTATAAGCAAGTAAATACATAAAATAAATAATAAATTAATTTACAACAAAAGGACAAAATGAAAAACACAAGAACACTTGTATGGGGCGCCATTTGTAAAAACAGCTTCACAAATTTAGAGGTGTCATTTTTTCAACATTTAGCACAACGTTCACAAAATTTTTACACATTTAGAGCTAAATGTGTTTAAAAAACAATGTTAGGTTTTGGTCCATTTTCTTGCTGCTCAATTGTTAAATGTTAAATCTAAATGTTAAATGATAAATCTAAATGTTAAATGTTAAATCTAAATGTTAAATGATAAATCTAAATGTTAAA
>JBBMFX010580955.1:0-14041 GCA_037832545.1 Rhabdalestes septentrionalis | reverse complement strand
CGTGTCTTCACCGCATTATACACAGCACACCACTGACAATGCGCCGGGTATTTAAAGGGAGTGAGAGTGTGAACTCTGATTGGTTCATTTTATGCTACGCCCAAGACACACCTATGACTAATTTAGGACAACCCTTTTGACTTCAGACAATGCGTGACTGACCATGAAAATCAGGCCCTATGTCTTTCTTGCCAGCTTTCTTGAACATATTGTATGGTTCAGTTTCTAACACCTTGTAACATCTGAACCCTTTGAGGAAGAGCATGCAATACATTACAAGTCCTCCTCCGGCATGTTTGGGGTTTGTCAGGTTTGTTTAATGGGATTGTAGTGGCTCACAGTTTTCTTAGAAGTGAACACTGGCAGTTGGGTCCTTCCCAGTACAAACTGAACCTGATAAATGGGTTTTAGAGTGCAGTCCTTTATGAACTAGACAGTGGCACTGTGTTGTTTTTGGCTCCAGCACATTATATTGGAAATGAAACTAAAACAAAGACCATGAGGTAAACATGTAGAATGCCAGAGAGCATAGAACTGGAGAGCATTGAATGGATTGTATGGAAATCACAACCATTTTTGACATAGTTCCTTTATATGAGGAGTAATAATTAGCTGGTCTGCTGTTTTGGTTACCTTGATTCCTCACCTGTTTTTTGCATTGTTTTTAAAGACAAATAACAATTAGCAAACTAGCAATGGCAAACAGTCTAGCAGACTATGGAAGGTTATTCAAGAACATTGTATTTCCTTCCACCTAACCTGCTCTTCTCTCACCTCTTCCACAATAATTACTAACCTGGCGTAATACAAGCAACGGCTAATATGTTCTTCTTCCAAGGCATGAGTTGTTCTTTGGAATATTGTTCTTTGGTTTTGTACACATAGTTTTACAGACACCCATCACTAGCTGGCATCTCTCCGGTCAACACAAGCGAGAAACAAATAATGCATTCAGACAGTACCTGTGCAAGTTGTTTGTTTTGGCAGTAAACACTGCTATTCGTCTATCCCAATATATACTTTACTCATGTGAACTGAATTCACCAATGAGGCACAACAAACAATTTAGAGCTACTGCCATTTAACCTACAACATGTCTGGGCTTTAAATTTCTCCAAATGAAGAATTATCAAGCAGAGTTCAGGCATAAAGTCATATGGACAAATAAATACAGTACACCGTTATTCTTATTCAAAGCAGCTTCCAGTTTAGTCAGGCTGCAGATGTAGGTGAATGTAACATTTAGTGTCCTGTTCCGCTTGAGCTCTTATTGGTGTCGAGTGATGTGCTTTGCCAGGGGAAGCCCAGTCTGTTGTGTGGAGGTCAACACTATTAAGACAACTACAGCTCCAGGTAATCTGTTCAGCTCCAGGTGTTCTGTGTTTGTGACTTTTTTATTTTGTCTCTATAATTTTTAAAATCTGTTATACTTGCAGTGTCTGCAGTGTAATGTGTCTGTGACTAGGACTAAGTAGATTTCTACATGATTTTTGGTCATGCGTCTAGGCACTGTTTGGTGTGTCCAAACTAAAAAAAACTTACACAAGGGATGAGCTGCTAAACCTCAGACACAAGCAATTGCCTTTCTAGGAAGGGAAAATACACGAGGAACTGGTACTGTGACAGCAAAAGAGGACTCACAGGATCACGAGATACAAGCAAGATCTCCCTACCATCATTATGGGAAACATACAATCTCTGGCAAAAAAATGAAAGGGCTGGGAGCAGTGGGCTGTGCAGTCAAGGATCAGATCTGTGGCCCAGACGTTGAGCTGTCTGTTTTCTCACACCACCTTGGTTGCTGTTTAAATTCTAAATCTTACCAGTGCAGAAGTCACACAATGCACAACACCCACTGAGTTGATTATAATCTCAGGAGATTTCAACCATGATTATCTCTAAAAGACTAACAAATTTTCTACGCCAAAGACAAAAATGCACACAATTTCACAGCACTTTCTTCACTGGCCAGATTGGACCATGACCTGGACTAGCCGCACCCTGTCAATAAACCCCTTCTACAGCAGCAACCTGTGAGGAGATGGACCACAGAGACCACTCACACAGTGAGGGACTGCTTCAAAGACACAGCCTGGTATTTACTTTTGATGTAAATACAGTTAATATTGTATCTTAAGTAATATACTATTATTTGATTTATCAATTGTCCTTCCAAATGTTTGTTATTTTTTAGACTTTGTCAATGTTAACAGACTCATATTACCTGTACTGCAGCAAGTCACTAGGGGATAGTCAAAAACTCAAACTAAGGCAGGTTGGTCCTCTGTCCTCAGAGAAGACAAACAATGATTCACGCTGAAGCGTCTGTTTTGCTATCCTTTTATACATACACTTATCAGTCTTAACTCGGTACAGCTAAAAGACATTTCCATGCATGCGGTGCAATAAGAGAAGCCAGAAGTGCAGATTGATTTAGGCTATTCCTGATAAAGTCAGACAGATTTTAAATGAGGAGAAGTCCCACTCTCAGAATACTTTCTCGGGCAAGTGCGGAATTTAGCCAGCTAGCTCCATAAATGTCCATTCATTTTCCATTGGGGTCCAGATGGAGAGCTCTGGAGGGACAGATGCGTCTCGTGGGCCGCCAGTTGATGATCACTGATGTTCAGAATGTGGACATATATGTAGACAGACAGAATGTATATGTAGACAGAATCACAGACTGTATTACAGACTATATCAATTTTTGTCAGGAGAGCACTGTACTTACCTGTACTCTACACTGTTATCCAACAGCAAAACTTCAGTTTACCAGCGATATAAAAGCTCAGCTGAACCAAAGAGAAGAAAGCTGGAGGACAAGCTGGAAGAGAACATTTTATTTTTTATGGAAAAATGTCACAGGCTAAAAACACTCCAGTACATGCCTGGTGGTTGCAAGTTTAATCAGTTTTTAAAATTGTCTAACAAGGAGGCTCTGCTTCTTGACCATCTAGCCCCCACAACTCACATATCTCAAGTCTACCAACACTCCAGCCCACATTTCTGCATTCCAGACATCTCAGTGGCCATTTGCTCCATCCATCCCCTGACCAGTATGACAACAGCTCAATCAAAACCTTTACAAGTATTGATCACTATGTTTCTTCACCCTCCTCCCATCCTCCCCTACCATAAAAAATTGACTGACCTTCACAAACGACATGTAATGACATCAGTACTACGGTGCTGAAGATGCGTGCTAAGAAGCTCTGTGAATTCTTCAACAGCCATTTAATCTGAGCCTAGGACAAAAGTGGTGTGAGGGACTTCATGCCAGGTCTTAGATCCCCCAAAAAAAGGCAAACTTCAGCCCTCAGCGAATACTGACTAGGTTCTCTGGTGTCACATGTCACAAAGACCCTAGAAAGGCTTGTCAGCTGGTGGCCTAGTGGTTAGGGTGTTCGCCCTGCCATCAGAAATCAATGGGTTTGAATCGCAAGAGTGCTAGTGGCACCTTTGAGTGCAGGATTTAGCTATCTAGCTCCATAGACGTCCATTCATTTTCCATTGGCGGCCCGAATTGAAAGCTCTGGAGGGCCAGATGTGGCCTGTACGCCACCAGTTGATGATCGCTGATGTACAAAATTTAGATATACAGTACAGGCCAAAACACAACACCTTCTCATTCAATGGGTTTTCTTTATTTTCGTGATCATTTACATTGATAGATTCTCACTAAGGGCATCAAAACTATGAATGAACATATGTGGACTTATGTACTTAACAAATTAAACAGTGATATTAAATATCTGAAGGGTCTATATCAATCTTTTGATATAGATATTCTTTTATTCTTTCTGGTTTTACAGTGTCGACTTGAGTAGTACGGCTTACCCATTTGTGCCTTGGTTCCTCCCAGCTCAAACCTGTAGTCAAGAGATTGTGGGACTCCCTGCAGTTTGGAGTTGATAATGTTGAGGTTTAGCTGCAAAATAGAGCAAACTACCATCTTTAAAAGGCTGGCAGTGCTATAAAGATTATGTTCTTTGATTTTTCAAGTGTGTTCAACATCTTACAGCCAGCATTGTTAGGAGGAAAACAGCTCCACGTTCATTGTATCTTGGAAGGTGGACCACTAGACAGGCAGTATTCAGTTTGTCACAGTACAGTTCTTTCCTCCTTCCTATTTGTTGTCTATACAGCAGACTTCATGTACAACTCTGCCACAAGTCTCTGCTACAGCAATTATGGCAATGTATGGTAGCAGGGGCAATGTTTTATGGCATGGTGAGTTAGGGCAACAATGCCATCTCCAGGGACTCCAAAAAAGACTCATAATGAAAGACACTTCCATTTTAGCAGCCCATCTGGGCTCTTTTAAAACATTGGTCCAAAGCAGAACACTAATAAAAATTCAAGCCATACTGAACAGTTACTCTTACCCACTGCATCACATACTGGACAAAATGAGGACCTTCTTCATTATCAGACTCTCACAGCTGTGCTGTTCATGTGAGTGCAACCTGAGGTCATTCCTTCCAGCTGCCATCAGACTTTACTATGTGTCTTTAACCTGATTTTACTTTCCCAGCATTCCACAATCTTGCCATGTATGTATAGTTTATGTGTAGTATACCCCTACATTTTTTTGTAATTTTTTTATTTATTGTAACAATACATAGTATATTGTGTCCCAATATTTATGCGACTCTACCAGTCAGAATTTCCTTTGGGATCAGTGAAGTGCCTGTCTATCAATTCGTAAAAGGGCATCTAAAACTGACATACAATATTTCAGCATTAAACACCTAAAATTAATAGTCACATCAACACATACAGTACAGGCCGTAAGTTTGAACACACCACCTTCTCATTCAATGTGTTTTCTTTATTTTCATGACCATGTACTGTATATTGTATGATAACCTGGTCTTCTTCAGTGTTTTTCTTTGCTCACTTTTCTAACATAATTGCCTGTGGAACCTATGTTTGCGTTGGAGCATGTGGCAAGAAATATAAGGCAAAGGCCCTATGGCCTTTTTACTTTTAATATTTAATTCAAATTTTGATTAAAAAAAATGGCTAACACAGATAATCCCCCAAACCCCCAATACACAGCTGACATCTGAGGTGAGGTAAAAGTGAGCAGTCAAAGAAAACAAACGATGTAGATCTGGCTGCACCCACAAGATCCCTGAACTGCTGCAGTATTTTATTGAATTTGTCGTCCGATAAAATGAACAGCATTCTGGAGCCCAGATCACTCTCTGGGCTGTACCGAGCTGTTCCCCAAACCAGGAGACGATCTTCTGTGTCAGGCCTAAATCTTTCTCAGCTGTCTCAGACAATGTCTTGTGTTTTGGACTGATTTTGAATGTCCATGTCAGACCTTCTGAGACCCCACAGATATTTGCCCCTTCTATTTCAGTCCCATTGATATTGAGTAGGAAGGAGGACTGCTGATGTCCCCCCTTAGCTCCTTGGTTTTGCTAACATCCAGTTGGAACCATTTCTCCTGACACCATTATATTGGGTTCTATATAATATTGGGATGCATGTTGTTCTTTGGTACCAAGCAATGTACCAATTACATGTGAACACACCAGAACACAGCACACAGTGTGAACAGTGTGGAAGTCTTTCTCTGCATTTTACCCATTCACCAAGTAAAGCAGTGGGCTGCTACCAACGAGGCTGTGCCCAGGGAGCAGGGTGTGGACATGGGACCTTCCTTAAGGGCACATCAGGTGCCACTGGCAGTATTGGGATTCGAACATACAACCCTCTGATTGCAGGGGCAATGCTCTAGTGATTAGGGCATTACCCTAATTATGTATGGACCACAGACTGAGGCTGAAACTCCAGTCATATGGTCAGAGCAGCAAGCATCTGGAAATTCGTTTTCCTCATGTTGACCCACTGCAACACCATGTGCTCTGCAATGATGATGACATCACTGTGCTCATTTAGCAGGCTATATATGTAGAGGATTTCCTGCGTGTCATAAACTTAATAAATGAACATAAATTAGATGCAATGTAAAACAGAACCCCTCCTGAAATTATTGAGGCCAGTGCTGCTGCCTGTTGGGTTAATACAGCCTTCATAGAAGATTGTGCTGATTACACTATGTCTTGTGAATGTTATTTTTGTTTGTTTGTTCATCAGGCAAGCAAGGTCTGACTTTATTCGGAAAAACTGATGAAAGTCACCTCGGAACATTAACCCAGTCCATAGCCAAGGTCATCTGTAACGGCAAGCATCAGCATGCATACTCACTGACACACACACACATAAACAGGTAGTGCTTAGCTCATTGCTAGTCGGTGACCATGACAGTCACTGAGTAAGCATGTTCCTCTGCATATGCCTGACCTCCAGAAATAAAACGACCTCTGACAGCAACTGAACAGCCCAGATATGAGGTTCCATACAATACTGTTAGCATGAATATAATGGATGATATTATAAACTTTTTCTTTTCTCAATTTGGTCTAGGTTAGCAGAGTTGGAGATCTCATTAAATATTAAACCCCACCTGAATATGAACTGCATTATGTGGCATCAATAGTAAAAGTTATGAATGATTAAATTAAGGTCATCTGGAGGTCAGCACAAATGCCTACTGAATATTCTATGGGACATGCCTCTGTAAACCAGAGCCACACGTCTAGCAGCTCTGTGCCATACACTGATCTTCCGTTTCTCAAATATGTATGATATTGTATAATGCAGCAAAGGTCTCAGTGTCAGATTCAAGTGTATATTTCACCACCAGTCGTTTTTGTTTTTGGCATGGTGATAGTTGTGTTGTGAGTTTTGAGTGCAGGACAAGATGAGAGCAAGGCTGGCCTAAGATCAAAACTTCCTACGTGAATACCTGTAATGCAAGATTGAACTTTTGGCAGAATAAAACTCTCACCAAATTATAGGATAGTCAAATTTCTCTGCTTTAAATATGGCAATGGATGCAGGCATGAAGGGCTGTGATGTTCACAAGTCATATTTACCAAGTCCAAGTCAAGTCTTAAGTCTTTGTGCTCGAGTCCAAGTCAAGTCTTAAGTCTTTGTGCTCGAGTCCAAGACAAGTCTTAAGTCTTTGAGTGGCAATGGCATGTCAAGTCTCAAGTCTTTGTGTGACTTAAAAGTGATTCCAGTGAATAACTGATACTCATAAACTGTACTTAAGTACAATACTCAAGTAAATGTATTTGTTACAAGTTTTTAAAATCATCCAATCCTGTTCAAAACTAAACTACTGAATCTACTGCATTCCAAGATAACAAGTCTAACCAGTTTATGTAGTCTTAGCCAGATTAAACTAAAACAATGTTAATTAGTACTGTTAATAAGACTGTCAGTACATTCAGAAACAGTCAGTCATCCTGGGCAGGACTACAGTCCACCACAGGACCGAATAAAATCCTGTTTGTGTTAAATGTGCCTAATAACTCCTCTATGACAAAATGCTCTGTAAATTCTAATTCTAATTTAACAGGATTAAATTCTAATTTAACAGGATACACAAAACAAAATTTAAAGGAAAATGTGTCCAAATTTAAAGCCACAGTTACTTGATTATGATTGTGCAAAATGGTACTAAGAAGGTGAGTCATTCAGGAACATGAGGGGTGGGATTGAAAAAGAATGAAAGGAGCTGAAGCTCTGGCCCTATTGGACACTTCAAAATTTGTGTCAGCAATAGCCAGTAAGAAATATATTTATTTTGAATGGAAATACTTGAAACTGAAGTAAAACACATCTCGCCCAGGTTTAAATGAGACACTGAGCAAGACAACAATGATGCTTTTAAGCTATGGCGTTAGAGAGGGACCCATAATGGGACGAATATGTCTCATGTGACCCAGGCATATGGTTTTCGTGAGCAGTCTTTTATGAGTGTCTAAAATAACTGTGCTTGAAAACATGTAAATTTGGAACCCAGGAAGGCAGTGGACATGAAAGTGACGCTTCTGAGCTTTTCCCAATTGGTTCTTGTGCCGCCTCACACATTTTATCTATTGTTTAAAGTTATCTGTTTTTTTTTGAGTGAAGATGAATATTATTCATATCCACATACATACACACACACACACACACACACGCACACACAAACACACAGTACATATTTATGATACATATGATTCATGGTTGAGTAATGAGAAGAGTTGGTTCAGAGTGTGCGAAACTCGTGCATATCACTGTCGTCATCATCCAGCGTGGGCAGTGTAGAGCAGCAGCTTATTAAAGAAAACAAGGAGGACAGTTACAGTGAAGATAATGAGAGAACAGGGCTATGTAATTTTTTTTCTAAATATTTGAGAACATGAGTGAAAGCAGGTAAACCTTTAAGGAATATTCTAAAACCGAGTTTTTATTCTAGTTTGATGCAGTTCATCATGCATCGCATCACTGTCTGAAGAACACTTTGTATCATTTTGGGCATGGGAATTTGATACATAAATAACACAATGAAGTCAGGCAACAAATTAATGTATGAATTTTTTGCACGTAGGAATGTATTGCAACATGCTACAATGCAACGAGAGAAAACAATGCACACATACAACAAAGAACTGACACATCAAACCACTCATGCACACCCTGCTTACAATCATTTTTAATTAACTGAGCAGCAACCAATCGCACTGTTGATAATTGGTGTGGTATCCAATAGTTTCACACACAAAGTCAAGCTACATGGTGAGATTCAATAAGTGAAATGTGAGACATTATTTTGTAAGTTGTTTTTTTTAAAACTGAGTTTGGGGTTTAGACCTGGCCTTTAACTCAGCATACACATTCACACAACCTCCAAAGGGACCAACAAGTGAGGGAAACTGTGAAAATGAAATAAAAATTCAGTTTTAAACAGGGTATGGCTGTTTCAAACTAAGAAAATGTAGAATTACAAAACAAAATACATACTCTACCATACAAAAGATATACAAATGGCTCTTCACAACAATCAAAGGATTTTCAAGTTCTGTTTTTCAGTTGTTACATTTAAACAGCCTGGGGGGGGATGCAGCCCCCTCAACACCCCCGCCTCATGCATCCCTAGTGGCAATCAAGTGTGTAGGGATGGAGGTAAATAATGATTTTGTGCTAAAAACATTTGGCAAATATATTAAATTACTCACCCGTAATTGAAAAGGTAACCCAAGGATGTAATGGAGTTGAAATGTTTTATGCCTGTGGAAGTACAAGAACATTTTAAACCTGAAATTGGATGCAGCTTTTTGCCCCGTGGTAGTAATGGGAAGTCATTTTTGCATCCTACTGTAGAAGCAGGCTTTTCAGGCCAAAAAATTAAAATAAATAAACAAATGAAACAGCAATATTGTTTAAAAAAAAAAAACCTGGAAAACTGGAAAAAAATGTGCTTGTTGAGGAAAGTGGCGAGAGCTGCACATACAAACACTCCAGCAGCAGCGTTACATGGGACTGGGTGCAGAATACCAATGACCACCCTGATGCTTCAATGCACTGAGAAATAAAGTGATCCAATTAAGTCTTCATTACGCTTTAATGAAAACACATAACTGTATGGCTTCTGGGTGTGGCGGGTCTTTGTCCCAGAAGAAATGCGAATCTTGCGTCAAAGCAGCACACAAACAATACATCAGGCTACGGCAGCTGGGCTGGGCTGATTGATGCATGATCCATACACACATCAGCAGTGCTGTGGCCCGAGGGACTGCTCGAAAACTCCGGACACTTAATGCTAATCTGTAATGCCAAGAAGACCTTGGATCTCCTGAAGCTGTCCAGCTCGCCTGTAAATTAGACAATGTACTCTACAAAAAAGATACCACTGCAGTAAAATCTGCACTTGTGATACATCTAGCACTTTGAATGTGCTTGGCTTACATACTTGACCCTCAGTGGAGCGAAGTGCCATCGTTGTTTAAATTATGACATTTATGTCTGAAGAAAGAAGACAAACCTTTCACATACTCTCTGTGTCTGTCTTCCAGTAGACTGTCGTACCGGACCGGGCAGGATACAGCCAACTGTGACACATGCCGGAACAGTGCCTGCATCATCTACAGGTGAGACACTGTAAATTTAGCATGATGCATGTACACAGAGACTGGGGGTGGAGCAATACTGTCATCTCATGATTCAGTTCAAGGCTCACGATAATTCAACGCGCGTGATTCAATACACTCATTGAATATTTAAGTCCATTAAAAAAAATTCAATATTCTTACATTATTTGGAATGGAAAAAAAAACCGGACTGGAATCAGTTGTGGCATAACTTGCTAATGAAACTAAAGCTGGAACATGGTTGGAGGTGGGCGTGGTGGTTGGAGGTGGGCGTGGTGGGTGGGGGTCTGACATGAAAGTGGTGTTGACTGGCTTTGGTTTAACACTATAAGCAGTGCAGATACATCAAATATCACAATTAATAGAATGCTTATACTCTTTGATTCATTTTGCCATGTAAATGATGCTTATTGTCACATTTGTGCACTGCAATATCACAATAATAGTTTGCACTCCAAACAGTAACAATACACTCTGCTGTTATGAGATAGATATTTCTATATCAGACTAAAGTTGGTCTGGCCAGACAACTAAGCTTTGTTGTTTAAATATACAGATGCTAATGTGGAAAAAAGACAGCTAATAGTTATGGGCAAAAGTTGTATTGGGAGATACTTCTTTCATGAGTAGTTTCATTTAATTTATTCCTTAATTCAGGGCTACTTCTTGGAGTAAGCTACACCATATGGATAATAGTATCGGGATGCATGATCATCATACCAAAAGGGATTTGCTTACATTGCATTCAGATACATAGACCTTAATATAGAGTTGGTCCCCCTTTTGCAGCTCTAACAGCTACCACTCTTCTTTCCACAATATTGTGGTGTTTCTGTGGGAATTTGAGCCCATTCATTCTGTAGAGAATTTATGAGGTCAGACACTGATGTTGGATGAGAAGGACCTTTCCCATACTGTGTCCACAAATTTCACAGTATGGCATTGTCCAAATGTCCTGGTATGCTTTAGCACTAAGATTGCCCTTTACTGGCAGTATGGGATCTAGCTCAAACTATGGAAAACAGGTGTGTCCCTATACTTTTGTCCATATAGTGTGTATATATGCGTATCTGTGTATATATGTGTGTCAGTTGATTTTCAGGAAAAGCTAGAGTCTAGCATACAAAATGTTAATCATGCTGCGGTCCTATGATTACTGTAGCTAAATTGTTCAGTAGGTGCTGGATGGTCTTTAATTGTGATTAATTTGGCAATTAAATCAATCAAATCTTGACAGAGTACCACCCACCATTTTAATGATCTCTTTTTAAATGCCCCCCAGCAGCCCCCCCAAGGGAACATTGGATTTAAATTTACTACAATATTCAGAAACAGCTATTTTAGCATTCATATGGAAATCTATATGACTTTAGAATGCTTTTAACCAATAAAAGCAACAAAGATCACGTTTAAATAAGTTGTCGACCAAACAGAGATGTCTAATCAGGTAAATTACACCTGCTGTGTGAAATCATTTAAGGTTCAAGGTCAAGGTTCACTTCATTTGTCATCAGCATTCTATATACATGTACAAAGTTGTGATTAGACAACATTGCCCCATGGCCCCAGTGCAACATATAGTGAAAATAACATTCAACAGGACAAAATGTGCATACAGGCAACACAAGATTACAAAAGTGACATTTAGTGTAGAGATGAATGTGTGGGGAGGGAATAGTTGGAAAAGATGGAATATAAACATTGGTGTTATCTGAATGGTAACAGAGCACAGGATCTGTTAGAATGACTGTTTTTTCAATGTATGAATGTTTACACTTTTTCTTTGGCTACATTAAACTCTGTTAGTTAATAGAGGAAGATTTTGATATACAGACAGAATTTCCAGTAGCTATGTTACCCATATACCAAATACACATTTTATTGGTCACATGCATAGTCATACAAGTACAATACACAGTGAAATGTTTTCTCTACATTTAAACCATTCACTTAGTGAAGCAGGGGGCTGCAGCCAACAAGGAGCCCGGGGAGCAGTGTGAGGGGATGGTACCTTGCTCAAGGGTACCTCAGCGGTGATGCTAGCTAGTGATGTACAGATCCATACTGAAATATCGATTCCTACAATGCCATTTCTTTCTGTTTTAGTATCGATTCTTGCATTAAAATATAGATATTTTTGGGATTAGAGGTAGATGTGTAGTTTATCATTTACAGGAACTCAGTGGAAAGTAACTACATTACTGGGATCGTCTAAATTAGAAGAAACTACTTCCTCTTCTACCTGCTGTAGTCATGTGTGAAAAATGGCTGTATAAACGCATTCCGACGCGTCAATGCGCTCTCTCGCAACAAAAGCTGAGCCATGTGTAATGAATGAGCAAAAGTGTGAATGTATAATGTTTTTCATGTTTGTTTTATTTCTTATTATGGTAATTCTTCATAATTAAACAACAAGAAAAGTCATCTGTTGTCTTGTGTCTTGTAATCTGAAATACACTACTCTTTATTTTGATTTTTCAAACACGTTACATTTTTGTACAAAATATTGGTATCGGATCAGTATCGTTGATACCAGCCTGAATTTTACTTGGTATCGGATCGGAAATGAAATCAGTGGTATCGCACATCACTAATGCTAGCAGTTGGGATTTGAACCCTCTGATTGGAGGAGTGGGCAGTCGGTGTTTAGCGTTGGTTTATAGTGAAGGGTGGAGCGTTAAGTTATGCCCTGACTGACACATAGCCTCTCATGGAGAGTTTGGTATATTCAGAAAGCCAGAAGCAGCAGAACTTTCTACTCACACTCTAATGCTTAGTATGTCTTCACTCAGTTCAATGCAACAGCAGAGACATTTTCTGCACTACAAATGGTACCCAAGGGTTCAAACACGATTTTTCCCACACAGCATTGCAATTACAGTTTGAGAATACAGAAATCACAGGCAAGGCGCCCTATTACCTTTAATGTGTGTTTTAAACACTGAGCTCTTTATGATTCATGCTAACTTGGGTTCACAAACATACACACATGCATTGATGTCTGTCACACAGTCAGCAACCATCACAGACAGTGTAGAGCTTTTAGGCCGATGACAAATCCTGCGGAGGCTCAAGTCCTTTTAATCAAAAGTTTGTGTCCGCTGCATTGAACAGGGAATGTAAAATGTCCTAGAGCCTGGACATGTTAAGCTGCTTTCGCCCTGTTGAGACAATCAATTTTGATAGAAATCTCACTGTTTGCGGTCTCACAATATAAAAAATTAAAGTAGTGAGAAATTCAGTTCTTATCAACATTCTAGTATGTATTCTTTCAAATTGATGTATAATCTTCATCGATCTATTATGGCTTCTATTACAGCACAAACAGAACAGCAGCAGCAAGAAATTCAAAAATTGAATTTAACATCATCATCACACAAATTGTTGTTGCTGGTTTTTTGTCCTCTTCTCACCCCCATCTGAATCGCCTGCCATTTATCATATTTTTCCTCATCATATTTAACTTCTGCTTCTAGAAATAAAGGAGAGCACAAAAATCATATTTGATTTTGAACTACAACAAAACTGGTGCAACAGGGAACTAAGAGACCAAGAGGGGTGTGGTGCATCTATTGATATTCTATTGATGTGACGCCACTTATTTCCGCGACTATAAGGATGTCCATGCAGGATGGTGTTGTCACCCTGAATAAAGGGGAAGAGAAATGACGCTAAAACTCCAGCGTTCTTTCGTCATTGAAAACGTTTTACTGAATGAGTTATTTCTCGCTTACAGTTTCTTTCACTTGTCACAAAACATGAACCTTCTACATTACTTAACACTGCTTAGGGCATGCTTATACTCTGAGATCATTGAGCAGTTTACTCAAAAAATCATGAAATCAAATGAGTAAAACAAACCTGCAAAAACAACATTCACAGCTCTGCACACAAGGAATTCCCTATAAAATGGCGTATTCTGTACTGTGGACACATAACATTTAGCTTAAAGATGCGTTCAAACCAGACGCGAATGACGCGTCAAGCGCGAGTGATTTACATGTTAAGTCAATGCAAACGCGCGACTAGACATCCTGCGGCGC
>JBBMFX010580939.1:0-14042 GCA_037832545.1 Rhabdalestes septentrionalis | reverse complement strand
GTGTGTGTGTGTGTGTGTGTGTGTGTGTGTGTGTGTGTGTGTGTGTGTGTGTGTGTGTGTGTGTGTGTGTAGATGTGTGTGTAGATGTGTGTGTAGATGTGTGTGTAGATGGGTGTGTGTGTGTGTGTGTTTGTGGGGATAAAGGGGAAATCCACCAAAATAAGTTTGAAAAGGACTTTCAGAGATTGAGATGTACAGGTTTGAATAATAACTGTTTTATTTATAATGCAAAACCACCAGTGAACCTACACATACTTAGACATTTATATTCATTATATGATTTTTGAATGATATAATTAACAATAAATAACAATAAAAACACAAATTAATGCATGTTTGACCAAAACATCCTTCACAACATTTGTGTTGCAATCCAGCAGTTGGTTTAGAACAGCTGTCTGTGATGGAGGTTTTAGAGGCATTAAATGATTCAGATCTTTCACCACCACTGTAAACTGTGGTCCAGATTAGGTTGAAATATTGAAAAATGTGTGGAAGGTTGGGTTACAATCACACAGCGATCAGCGATCAATGTTTCAATTCCCAAGACTGCAAGTGGCACCTCTGAGGTTACCTTGAGGAAGGTACCGTCTCTGCACTCTGCTCCCAGGGCACTCTGTTCCTGGCTGCCCACTGCTTTACTGGGTGAATGGGTTAAATGAGTTAAATACAGACAGAGAATTTCTTGCTGTTCACACTGTGTGACACTACAAGTGGTGTGTGAGTGTGAATGTGTGGATCTGCTACTCCTTAATTAGGTCTATGTATATCAGGGGTGCCCAAACCTGTAGAGAAAGGGCCGCTGTGTGTGCAGGTTTTCGTTACAACCAAGAAGAAACCACACCTGAGTAACTGAAAACCAAGACCAGCTGATTACAGAGGTGGAATAAGGTGTGTCTCCTGCTTGGTTGGAATGAGAGTCTACCCCCCGCCCCCCCCGATGTATATGTGTCATAATGGGTGGGAAGTTGGCGTTCTATTTAATTAGATTATGTTGAAAAACATCAAACATGTCGATTTTCTTTTTTTTGGTCTTAAATGAAAGAAAAGGTAGTCAAAATTAAAGTGTCATCATGGGAATAGCTGTGAAAATGTACTTAAATGGCTATTTAATTTGAGTTAAAAAAAAGAACATCCAAAATAAAAGCTGTTTTCACTCGTTTCAGCCGAGCTGTTTCCTGTGTTCTGGGTCTCCTTTGAAAAGTCATGATCTCAGCTGTCCAAATATGGTGTTAAAACATCAATCACCGATCTTATTAAACTCATCAAACTGCTTAAATCACGGTCCAGCCCTGCACACGCCCGGGCTCACAGTCGCCACTCGGCAGCATCACGTAAATCTGTTTTTCTCAGTTTCTCAGTTGGAAAATGGTGCTGCGATACCATAATTCAAACGACTGTAACTTGACAACCGTTTAAGTTATCACTTTTATCATATTTTCTCATCTTGTCAGTGATACCAAAAACTTTACACTTTGGGTCACTCCAACTTATTTTGCTAGATCGGGTCACATATGTTCAGGAGCTCTGCCTGAGAGTTTTGACCAACCAAATATTGAGCACAGTCTCCCGAAAAGCTCCTCACCAGGGGCCATTTCAAAACACCTGCAGGCCTTTATGCTGTGTGAAGATTTTATGGCAAATGGTCTGAAATAGTCCAAAAATCTTCCTAACAGACATTTCAAATGTGCTGGTATTTCCTTCAGCGAAGCAAGCTTTTCTCTCGAGAGCGCCGATGCTCTTGACAGAATCTCAGAGTTCCGCTATACTTAGCCAGCAATCAGGCCTGAAGTTTGGTCTGTTATCATGCAGCGAACAGATAGTTAAGGATGACAGCATCAACACAGCCATCCAGCAGCAGCCACCGAGCTCCACCTCCGTCCTCACCGCTCGCGTTATTACCTCATTACACATACTCACAGGTCTATTACCACGGCAACAGGCTTCAGGTGGAGTGGAGAGCCCGCCGTCGTCTGCTGTGCCGGAGACAGGCATCATGGGATATCATAAGCAGGGCCTCGGCATGCCCCGGGGATGCGCCTCCTCCTCCTTTGGTGTGTGTGGAAGTCAGGACTAATTGGCCTTGTTTGTTTCTGGGTGCCTGTGGAGGTCTGCGCTTTATTCAACCTAAATGCAGACCTACTCACACGACGAGGGCACACACACACACACACACACACACACACACACACACACACACACACAGGAACACATTCCTGACATGGAGAGTGCTCATTAAAATAAAGGCGATGTTCTGTATCACTTGCACAGTGGGCATATTATGTGGGGGGAGCAGTATATGCTGGGTAATAAGTGGAATCCATAGGGTTCTGTAGGTAAAGTATCCGGATTTACACACACTAAATCGTTATATTGTATACGTTCACTTCATTTTTTACATTGTATTATGTTCCAAACCTAAAAATGCTGCATGCTGCCCTTATTGTTGGATGCACTGGGACATTTTCTGAGGGACAGTCCAGGGGGGACTGATTTGTTTAACAGAATTAGAATATAAGACTGACTGCTAAATTCATTTTCATGCTCAAAAGTGGTCATTTGTGTGGGAAAAACATCAGAATCGGTGTTTCAGAGTGAAGAGTAGCACTTCCTTAGCCTTAGACAGACTTAGCCAGATGACACTGTAATCTATTTAACTACATTAATAATAGTCATTTATATTAACCATTTAAAGTAATAAAAATGTGTTTGTTAATTATAGTCATAATGGTTAATCAATGGGAAACAAAACACTATAGTAGACTGAATATAATAGATTTTCTATATAGACAAACTGAAGTGTTCTCATGCCTGTTTGGACCAAATGTGGGTCAGATTGCCAAACTTAAGAGTCTTTAGAGTCGCTGTTTTAATGCTAATAATGGTAAAACAGTTATAAACCTAAAATAGATGCATTTTGGGTATTAGAACATCTTATGTCTTGTATATGTCCACCTCCACTATGAATAGATAAAAAAAGACGCTTTAAGCCAACTTAATAAGCGTTATGCGGGATAAAGGTTGATTTGTGTGTGTATGTTTGTGTGTGCACACATACAAATCAAACTCAAACTCAAAACAATCATAACACATGATCTCAAGATTGTGTTCCTTCTGTAAGAGAGCTTGTGGTTCTATTCACCACCATTGTAAACTATTCTGATCTCGCTAAAAGTGAACCTTTCTCACCAATGGCTTTGTTAAAATTGCATTATGCAGAACTGTTAAAAAGACGGTGGGATTCCCCTTTACTTTAAAGGTAGTGGAAAATAAAAAATGAGACCGTTTCTGAGACTCTGTAATCTTTCTGATTATGGCTCTACTTCAAAATCAGATAATCAGCGATCCACAATGGAAGTAATCAGCACAAACCTGCCATCAGATACACTTAAACACATATGAGCCTTAATGATGGACCAGGGACAACTTTCTTTTCATCAGATTTCTTTCCTCTCATTTCAGAAAGATCAACCAATACCGTAATTAGTCATTTAATAATTAAACTCATTTGTATGGAGATTTAAACCCCGTCTCTGAATTGTTTACATTACAACCTGTTCCAGATACTTTGTGACCTTCGATTCATTTCTGCTCATCAGTGCAAGCCAAGTCGCTAGAAACAGTGAGATTCCCTCATATAGGCACAGATTAAATGGCACGTGTGGAATATGTGAGTCACAATCAACCAGACCTCATCTCCATATTCTGCACACACATGTACAAACACACACACACACACACACACACACAAATCATTATTTTCCACCATAAAGCTTATGAAGTTCATCATGTGTCCCTAGTCTAACAGTACCACCTGGCAAGATACACACTCCTCAGCATGAGATACAATACACTCAAACAAGACATGCATGCATAAGCAGCATATGCACACACACACACACGCAAACACACACACAAACACACATACACACACATATTTAAATAGTTGTTTGCTTGGAATGGGTCCATAAATGAAGCACAGAATAGGACCTCTTGTCCATATTCTGCACACACACACACAAACACATAAATGTTTTTGTCGTGTGTGAGTGTAAATAACCTTTTTAAAGTTTAAAGAAACTCCACATAAGTTCTAGACCAATATAAGGTGTCTCCTACAGATGTACGTCCATGATAAGAACCAATTAGGGCCCTTTATTTTGAAACGTGTATCTTAAATATGTCTCTCTCTTTCTCTGTTTTTTCAAACAGCCAGAACATGAAACGACATTACATTCACATTTCTTGGCACGGATGCTTTTAAGTGGAAGAATCTCTTTTCAGTGTAATAGCTTCTGAAAAGGTCAAGGCTGTCTTGATGTTGCGCAAGCTAATACACCCTTTGCCCTTTGCCATCCGTGGCCTTATCCCACTACCCCAGGACACGTTAGCCATTTCAAGACCGCCAAAGCACGAACACGTACATCCGTCACATGCAGAGCCATACGAACAAACAAAGAGAACAAGGCAACGTCCAAGGTCATTCCAAGCTTCTATACATCCACATGAGTCCTCTATTCTCAGGTGAGAACCTGCACGCTTTGGTCTCCGGCCCAATCTGCTGCCTGCCAAAGCGCCTATAGCCCAGCTCCCTGGCTGCGAACCCTGCGCCTGTGTGACTGCTACCCTCCCAGCGGTGGAGATGATGGCAGCAGATGGTGTATGGCTCCCCTGGCACGTGCACACATGATGAGCAGGCCTGTTCACACTGATGTGAGAGGACAAGCTAATCACACCTGCTGGCACGGTGCCCGTCCCTCACATCCAGCACCAGGCACCGAGGGACGAGTGCGACGGCCCTCCCACAGCCTACCTGTACATCAGACAAGATTCGCCATGAAAGTAGCAGCTCCTGTAAGGGCCCTGGAGAGGAGCACTAATGCTAACGCTAATGCTAACAAACAGAGCTAATCAGTCCCCTCAGGTTTCTATAATCATTACAGTGAAGGAATGCCACACACTAACACACACACACACACAGTTGCGAATGGAGAACGGCTGCCAAAGGCGAGCTACTCAGGAAACAGTTACAACAACTAGTGAGTTAAAGATTTGTGTACTGCTTGTTTAAGCCAACTGATCCCTGACAGCAGAACAAAACCAATAGCATGCATTAGTCAAACACATTATTGGCCAAAAGTGTCCAGATTCTCTGTGAGTTCTCCTTCAAAACTGTTCACACTGGTATGAAAGGATGTGCTGTGTAAAAATTTTATAAATAAAGGAAGTAGTTCCGGAGCCAAAATGTCTTAATCAGATGACCAGGATGTAAACACACACACACACACACACACACACACACACACACACACACACACACACACACACAGAATCATGCGTCACATAACTAACAGGGCTGGGATTGATGTAGATGCATTTACTGGCTTCGCATCAAAGGCCTTAACTGTTTCCTGAATTCATATCCTCTCTTCCAGACAGTTACTGCTTTCATCTGAGCCACAGACACAGTAACTTGCAAGTACACACATCCTTTACAGAGAACACACTCCTAAATGCCTATATTCCTCTACATAAAATGGCTGTATGGATATTATATATATTATTTATATTAATAATCCACCCCCACACAGTTCTGGTAATGCTCTCTACCAGACAGTTACTGCTTTCATCTGAGCCTCAGACAGAGTTAACTTGCACATGAACGTGCAAGAACACTTATCCTAAATGCCTATATTCATGTATGTAATGTATATAAATACAGTAAACAGAGTTCAGAGTTTGCAGCTTCAGTCATTCAGTCATTTTTTCTTCGAACTGAACTAATATTTGTTTGCAGAAACCACAGATATCCACCGCATTATTTCATATTATTATTTCATGCAACTTTGTGCTAAATTATTATTTAAAAAAAAATGTATTATTTGTTAAACCTAAATTTTAACATGAATTCAGCTACATTTCCATCTAAAATATAGCTACATTTATTGGTACTGTCAGGAGAACACAAAAAAATTTAAATATCGCTGTACTCAGAGATGGAATTTTTGATAGTAGCCAGTCCGAGAGCGTGATTTATTTCTCCTTGCTGCTGATTGGCTGCTGCCCTGTGACACATCTCTCGCAGCTGCAGTCCAGGATTCCCGCTTGGCGTACAAGGTGGACACAACTGCAGGAGACAGCTTAATATACGATTAGAAATTTTAATGAACACATGTACAAGAGTGAGCTTCACAGAGCTCCAAACAAAAACAAGCTTCTCAGTGGACAAACACAGGAAACCTGGAGGACCTTCGCTCTAGACGGGATCAGCTTCACAAGAGGGGGGAGGTGTTTGACTCCTTTTTTTTGAGGCACACTCACATAGGTGGCCAATATTCATGCCTGTATAGACAAGAGGGAGAATTCAAGAGAAGACAGACTGACTTCTGCATACGACAACGGCATTTCAGATTCCTTCAATAAGATTCCACTCTCTAGCTGCCCCCTGGAACACGAGGGTCGCAGTCCAGACACAAGTCCGTTTCTCCTCTCTAGGAGCACAGGCCAAAGATGAAGTTTTCAGTACACAGTAACGAGAAGACAAACCTTGATGGAGAGCTAGGTGAAGCTTTGGAAACGCTTGCTACAACTACCTCTCCGGATTGGCTGGACTTTATACTCAGGAGAGAGACACACACAAACAATCACATAACAATGATCTGAATGACCCATACTTAAACTTAACACAAGACAGGTGGATACATAGTAACCCTGCTAACAAGCTAACAAGTCTTAGTGCTCTCACCTAGGTCCCGGATGAAAACACACACAACAGCACAGGACGTCATGAGGAAACGACAGAACCTGAGGTCACCTAATACTCAGGCGACGGTGCCCGCTGGGGGTTTGACCAAGATAGCCGGACATGACAAAGTCCACTGCTACACATGACCACAGCCTTTTTGGGGCTTTAATTTAAAGTGATGGACCTAGCCCTCTCCACATCTGCCCGTAATGAAGGCCACCAGTACTTATGAGTGAGCACCTCGAGTATATCTGTGTGCTCTGTGGCAGTAGTAGTGTGTGCCCACCCAGTCACTGACTTCCTCAGCTGTTCTGGTATGAATCCTTTATCTACTGGACAAGACTGAGGTACTGGGTTTTGCGCATTGGCAATTTCAGCATCTACATCCCACGAAATCTGGGATAGTATAAGCACTGAGGATACTAAGTTTCAACAATCTTGGGTTCCTCTGGCGAGGGAAAATGATGTGAGAGAACATCTGCTTTCCTGTTCAGGGAGCCTGGATGATAGGTGATCACAAATCAAACCTACTAAATAACAGGGTCCATCAAGCTTATCGAGTGCACAGCCGCTTTGCCTGTCAGATGTATTCCAGGTTTCGGTGGTCAGTAAAAACCACAATGGGTTGTCCAGCTCCCGCAAGCCACTAGTGCCACTTGTATAAAGCTTTGACATTGCATTGGTCAACTTCCTCAAGAAGAAGGTGCAAGGATGAAGTTGCTAAGGCATGCTTTGGTATTGTAACAGCACTGCACCTAGCCCAGCCTCTGAGGCATCGACCTCCACAACAAACGTCTCCTTGAGACCCTGTAACTTCAATACCGGAGCTATAGTGAACTCTTTTCGATCGCTTATCTCGCTTCTCTCTGGGGTGAATGATTGCCTTATAGGAGGTCAGTTAGGGATGCTGTCACAATACTAAAGCCACAAAATAACCAGTGTTTGAAATCTGTGAACCCCATGAATCTCTGGAGTTCTTTCACTTTTGCTGGCTCAGGCCACTCAGTTAGCACCTTAACTTTCCCTTCATCCATCCCCACAACCCCAGGGCCTATACGATGAAAAATGAGAGTTTGGTGACGTGGAACTCATATCTCTCAGATTTAACATACAACTCATTCTGGAGCTGGCGACAAAGGATACACAACATCTTGCACAACATATTTGAGCAAGGTATTTGAATATACTAATATGTGTTTAAGTCCATCCTCACCTGGAGTGTCTCGAGTCTTTCCATGAGTGTTCTCATGCATGAATTACAGTACAGCCTTTGCAGGGAGAACATCGTTATTTACATTCAAGCACTGCAGCAGTTCAGTGTAAACTGTACAGTATGGATACAGGTATTTTCCATAATATTGTCTTTATGGGTATTAAGATGAGTATAAAATGAAATTAAAGTGTTTTGAGAGTATATATTTGTAGGGATATTTAGGGTTAAAACTGTAAAAATAGGTATTTTTGTCCTTTTTTTTTTACATGTCACTAATTCACATTTTTCCCAATTCATGGGTGCTCCTGGAACATAATCCCTGCGAATGCCAGGGGTTTACACACACACACACACACACACACACACACACACACACATACACACACACAGACCTTCTTTACAGACCTTGTTTGTTTAGATCACATCCTGAGACACCCAAGGAAATTCATAACCGTATGGTTAATTATGCAGCTGATCAACATATGGACCGCAAAAAGTAGAGAGGTCTTCTTTGGCTGTGACCTTTTCAGATAAAAATGAAGTATGATTAGGAAATGATATTCTAGATAATCATTGCAAATGACTGTCATCATGTGGTAAATCACCCGGATGATGTATGTGTGTGTGTGGTGTGTGGTGTGTGTCTGTAGTCTGTATGTGTGTGATGTGTGGTATGTGTGTGTCTGTGTGTGTGGTGTGTGGTACGTGTGTGTCTGTGTGTCTGTGTGTTTGTGTGGGTGGGATTGATATCCAGCTGAGATGTAATTGCAACCATCTTACATTCATCGGATAAAATTTCATCGTTGAAGAAAAATTAAGACGTGATTGTACTCAAGAAATCCATTTTCCGTGAAGATTTCAGAAATATGAAGGTTGTTTTCCGAAGATAATTATTTTTTGTTTTCCCTGTGATGACAGCAGGTGAAGTTAGCCGACCGTGTAAACCCAGCTGTGTCATTTCACAGGGCAAGTGTAAAGCTGAGCCTTTAGAAACTACATTAATTGGCTTCCAAGAGCTCAGAAATTCATGTGTAATTGAGTGAAAGTGAAATTAACCTTTCACCTTAAACAGAGGCAATGTTTTTCTCCAACTCATTACACACACAACTACACAGCTGATGTTTCACTACTGACATATCAGAACCTACACGACCAGGATGATACTGGATAAAAATATATTAAAGGCGCACTCATTATTCATGGTTATTGTACGAGTCTTTCTGGAAAATCATACAGGCATTATAATTACACTATAAAATTAAAGTACACCGATTAGCCACATTACAACCACTGACAGGTGAACTAGCATCGATCATCTTCTTACAAAGGCTCCTGTCAAAGGTGCGACATATTAGGCAGTGAACAGAGAACTAGGAGTGAACAGTTCTTCAGGCTTTCAGGCAAGCGTAAAGATCTGAGTGACTTTGACAAGAGGCAAATTGTGATGTCTAGACAACTGAGTTTGAACATCTCCAAAACAGAAGGTCTCGTGGGGGTCCCTGGAATGCAGGGGCTATAACCCACCAAAAGTGGTCCAAGGAAGGACAATTGGTGAACCAGGCGATAGAGTCATGGGTGCTCAAGGCTCATTAATGTGTGTGAGGAGTGCCCAAGGCTCCCGTCTGGTCCACAGAAGTGATACTGAAACTGCTGAAAAAAATTATACTGTATAAACAAAAAATTAATACTGTATATTACGTATATGACTAAATTAATACTGTATTTGACTATATATGTCAAAACACACAGCATGCTGTGTTATGGGGCTGCATAGGAACAGATGGGTCAAAGGGCCCATGCTAACTTAAACTCACCTCTGAAAACTCCCACAATAGGCCAACAAGCATGAAAACTGGACCATTAAACAATGTAAGAAAGTGGCCTGGTCTGATCAATCACATTTCCTTTCACATCATGTGCATGGCAGGGTATGTGCGCATCAATTTTCTGTAGTAGAGATTGCACCAGGGTGCTCTATAGGAAGAAGAGGTGCTGGCAGAGGCAGCATGATGCTCTGGACAGTGATCTGCTGGGAAACGTTAAATCCTGTCTTCATTTTACCTGGACACTTATCATATACACAAGCATTGCTACAGAATACGAACACCCATTCATGATATTCCCTAAGGCCAGATGCCCCAAAATCTTCACAGATGGTTTGAGGAACATCACAATGAGTTCAATCAGCCCAGCTGTGGAGTCAGTTTTTAAGAGTAAGAGCTGTATTATTAGCATAAGTAGGACCTGTACAGTATAAGGTAGGTGGTATAAACATTATATTTGTGTTATTCTGATATCATTCATTCATTCATTCATTCATTCATTCATTCATTCATTCATTCATTCATTCATTCATTCATACTTTGTAACCACTTCATTCTTCCTAGAGTGCCTAGAGAGCCTACACACACACACACACACACACACACACACTCTGTTTACGCACACTTACGGTCAATTTAGAATCCACAGTTCACCTGACACTTATGTCTTTGGACTGTGGGAGAAACCGGAGAACCCGGAGGACGCCACCACGAGGAGATCATGCAAAGTCCACACACACCAGGACCCAGATTCAAACCCTCAACCCTGGAGGCGTGAAGCAGCAGTGGAGCCCCATTCTGATATAATGTTATGTGTCAAGTCTAGCCAAGTAGGCTTTATTTTCATTTCGATCATACATTGAAGAGATAACATGCCTCCAGGACCACGATGCAACATGAAAACAGGCCACAAGTGCAAGCAGGACTCAAAAGTGTGCAAGCAACACAAGCGCAACCATACAATCAGTCCAGACAAGACAATAGTCACAGTCTGGATGAAAACAGTATTTTGACAGATACTGTATTATATCTGCAAAAAAACGTTGTGTGTGCAAGTTCTTACATGAGCAAAATTGCAATAACAGCAATAAATATGATGTGCAAATATAAGCAGCATATTATTATTAATTAAAATATAAAATATACATTATAAAATATCATATTGAAATATGTATCATATTTATAGTTTAGTGTCTATTATTAACAAATAAAAAACAAAAAAAATAAGTTGCATGAAATTATTTTGAGCACCTATCAGACACGGAGACTGCCACTGAATTACACCCCTACTAAAGAATTGTATGACTCAAACCAGCTTCAGATACCTAGAACTAAACTAAAATCAATGGGGGATAGAGCCTTCTGCTCCTCTGCCCCGCGCCTATGGAATGCCCTCCCTGACACATTAAGGGCGCCACAATCCATTGACAGTTTAAAAAAAAGGACTAAAAACATTTCTTTTTCGTAGAGCTTTCACTGTTTAATTGTTTCCTGTACTTTTCATTTTCTGTTTAAATTCTTTCTCCTTTGATCTTTTTAGCATAATTTGGTCTATGTAATAATTTATGTATCTTTTTCCCTTTTTAAATTCTGTAGGCACTTTGAGATTTACACAATGTAAAGCGCTGTATAAATAAAATTTATTATTATTAATATAATTATTATTATAATCTATTATAGTGTTGATTACTGCAGTGTTTTATACTTTTACTCATTAAATAAGGTGTGATTCAGGTGATCACTAATTAGTCCCTTACAAAGCAGAAAGAGATGCTTGTGTAGGAACTTAACAGACACTGGCATGGAATGTTTGTCATACTCATGGAGATATTGATTTAAAAATAAATTGCAGGGGTCTCATGTTTTTCAGAGCTGTATGTTCATAAACACATATTTAAGCTATTTCTTCTGAAGTCAATTAGATTTTCTGATTCCAAAACTTACATAATTCTATCATGTTGTGTATAGTGCTCTTTTTATATTATTTTTTATATTGCATTGTTCCTATAGGTTTTGTTGCTTTTGGTTCTCTTGTTCTGTCCACAATGAAAGTTTCCTACACATGAGACATAACTGATCTTGTTTTACCTTGCTGAATATAGTTTATTCTGATGATTACTATATTTTATTGCTGAATATAGTTAATACAATAGATACTTAAAATGTATTAATGTTGAAATAAATAATGTTTGTTTTATAAAATGTTAGTAGTTTATTATAATGCATTCATGTTAATCACAGATTACTACAGTTCATTCTTATGTAATGTATTTTCTTATGTAAATGTTTGTATCAGGTTTGTTTTCTGTGCTGTTTGTGTCTCTGTAAAGTCACAAGGGATATTTGTGTTTTGTTTGTTACTGAACACATTAATGAGGGAATCCAGTGATAAACTGGACTAATGACCTTCTTAAACAGTCCTTCATCTTAATTAGCTCCCCTGTGAAAACATCAATATCACTCTTCACTCTTCTGGACTCCGAAATGTGTTTTATATTTACATATTAATGTTAAAAGCTAGCTATAAGTTTCATAAAGAAGAAATACGTGTTATTACAGAATATTAATACTGAATGCAGTTTATTGCAGTTTATAAATGCAGTTTAATGTAGTTACAGTATTTTGAGGATAAATTTGTTGTCACTGTATTCTATAAAATAAAATACCAATTTTATTTGTCACATACACAGCCATACAAGTACAACACACAGTGAAATGTTTTCTCTGCATTTAACCCATTCACAAAGTGAAGCAGGGGGCTGCCGCCAGTGAGGTGCCCGGGGAGCAGTGGGTGGGGGACGGTACCTTGCTCAAGTCTACCCCTCCCCCTCCCCCTCCCCCTCCCCCATCACACGCTCAAGTTCAGGAGGAGATTATGACGTTGTTTGCGCGCTGCATTATGAATTTTACCCGAATACAAATACAAATACGAATACGAATAGTTTTCCATTTAACAAATACAAATACTGATACAAATAGTGGCTGCTCTGCCCACCCCTAATATATATGTATATATATATAGAAAGACCTCAACTATTCCAGTTCAAACAAATAATTGGAATCATTTTCAGTTCATTTGAATTTTTTGTTTTGCTGTTCATCTGAGATTAAATATAGTGACACACCTTCAGACCCCTCAGTATGGAATGTCACACATACACAGTGAAGTATGAAAAAGATCTGAGCCCCCCTGGAGCAACTGAAGTCTTGCTCAAGGACACAATGGTAGAAAGTTAGGGGTGTGTGTGGGAGGGTTCTGCTGGGGTTGAAACCGCAACTCTGTGGTCATCGAGTTCACAGGCAAGTGCTTTACCCATTAGGCTACCACCCCCTTTTGGGGGCCCTCTTTGGTCCAGCACTTTGGTACACAAGTGTGTTTTAATTTGACTTCACACCAAACCTTGGCTTAGAAGTGTATCAGAACAGCTGGTAAATATGTCTATAACTGTCAGACCTGCTTCATCTAAAATACAAACTTACCACAAGGTTAATCTCTAATCAAGCCATTCCATCCACATTATAATCTTAAATTACATTACTATTCATTGCTTTATCTGTTGTGTTGTCTCTGTCATTACATGAGGGGTACGAGGCGGTCCTGATGGAGTAACACAACCCATACGTGCCCCGCCAGCTTCACATAGTAAATCAGGTCGGAAAGTCTGTCCAGTATGCTGCACGGCTCCACCCACTGCGGCATTAGTTTATGCTTCATTCCTTTCCTCATAACAGGTCTGTGATGGCATGTTGTGCAAGCTCATGTGCACCCAACAGTCTCTTTTTCAGCTGGAAATATTAGTCCATGCCCATTTTCTTGGACAATTCCGGTTCAGGTCGTGGTACAAACACTAAATCCATGGTGGTATGAATTTCATGGCAGAACACAAGCACAGTGGGGCTTACATGTTTTGACTCTAAGGTTCGGTATACCCAGAGCACTAATGGCAGCATTTCGTCCCAGTAACTTTCATCCCAGTCATGTTGTCGACTGATGGTGAGCAACATGAGTCGGGTTTCCAAAGTCTGATTGAACCGCTCCACCAGCCCATCGCTCTGGGGATAAAGGGGTGTGGCGCGCGAAGGCAGAGAACACCTCTGCCTCAAAGTTCCGCCCCTGATCGTTGTGCAGTTTGTGCACATGGTTTTGTTTCACTGTGTTTCTGTATTTGTCTGAAATTATAATAAGCCTACTTGATTTAACTCACCAGCAATCCTGTAGACAGTGGCTGTTCTAGATCAAAATTACTGGGGGGGGCCGAGG
>JBBMFX010580930.1:0-14042 GCA_037832545.1 Rhabdalestes septentrionalis | reverse complement strand
ACTTGAACGGGAAGAGGACGCATCTCGGGAGACAAATCTGATATCGCGAGATCTCGTACCACGAGATCTCGTCACACTCCTATATATATATGTATGTATACGTATGTATGTGTATATATATATATATATATATGTATGTGTGTATATGTATATGTATATACAAACACAGATGTGTGTATATGTCTGAATTTATATAGTATGTGAATGTATGTCTCAATTTTGTGTATTGCAGGATGGGAGCATTTTATGCGCCCTGCCTTCCCGCTCTGAATGTTCTCCGGCTGCACGTGTCCATGTATCTGCAGTGTTGGGCCGTCATGTGCTGTAATGTTCCTCAGGAGCGCGTCTTTAAAGCCTCAGGCTCCAACAACTTCTACATGGCCATGCTGCTGGTCATCCTGTTCCTGTCCACTCTGCCCGCCATCTACACCATCGTCACCATACCCCCGTCCTTCGACTGCGGACCCTTCAGGTGCCCTTAGTGTGTTAAAATCATTTGGTGGGGAAGATTTATTATAACAGTCTTTAAGTAGACAGACGAGAGACTGGACAAAATGTGCCCGCACATCTTCTATCTTACCAGTAGAGGTCGCCTGAACTCAAGTAAACAGTGTACCATGGCTTACTGCCTCTCATTAACTACACAGTCATTTATACTGATCCAGGATCAACGTTTAACTTTAAGTGAAAATGTTTAAAATAATCATAAACAAATTCATACAACCAAAGGTGCTGACTGTGAGTCTGTTGTGTCCCTGTTGCAGTGGAAAAAGTCGCATGTTTGACGTGATTCAGGAGACCCTGGAGACAGACTTCCCGGCCTGGTTCGGAAAAGTGTTCAGCTATGCTTCCAATCCAGGGCTGGTCCTGCCCTTTCTGCTGCTCATGGTGTGAGTACCTGCCTGGAAGCATCAACCTATTTTAAATAACTGCAGGTATGATTGACCAGCAATAAAAGCCATGGACATGTTTTTTTGTCATTTCAGTCTCGCAATATATTATCTCCACTCCACTTCTAAAACGTACAAACACGCCAATCTGGAACTGAAGAAGAAACTCCAGACTGTAAGAGGGCATGACATGGTCTTGCAGGGGGCGGTCTCAGTTTTATGTGTATTTCCATTACCAAGCATAATCTTGGACCAATTTGTAGTGAATCACTATTGGAGACTCATCCTAATTTAGGCTTAGGCTTCATCTATGTCCAAGAAGGCACAAAATGTTTTTTAAAACTTAAAGGGCACGGCATGCTAACATTTCCACTGTTACTATAAGCAATTTCCTCCAGGATCAATATAGTTTTCTGACTTTGAACTAGAAGCTAACAACTCACATTCTCATTATCATAGAGCATTTGCTGCACATCACTTCTTTAGTTAGCTTCATTAGCTTTAAGTTTCCTTCAACAACATGATTGTTTGATAATAGCATGATCCCTTAGTTAACTAGCACTTACAGCGAACACAAAAGGACATGCATATCAAGTGAATTAGAGATTACAAATTGACCATGTGTGTGTGAGTGGTGTGTGTATGTACGTCCTGTGCTGGGCTGGTCCCTGCTTCGCACTCCAGGATCGGCTCTGGCATGCCCCTAGTACGAATTAAACGGCTCGTACAGAATTCATACTGAAAATGAACGCATATTTTGGTATTTTGTTTGTCAATGTTAGGTAAAATCACCTAAAGGATACATGATTTACATATTCAAACAGTTCGCAGATTCACAGAAATGAGTTGTTTAATTTGCAAGCTAATCCCAACACACTGCTAACAGCTAGCCGAATCTGAAAGCAGCATAATCCTGCAAAATTGTCACATACAAAGTGTAACACTACTGTGAATGTTGTGTTCACGTAAAAACAGCAAAATGAGGAGAATAAGAAGAAAAATAAGTTGGCAGCGAAGAAGGCAGCGGACGATTTGGAGCAGGCTAAGAACATGGCCGGCGCCGTGCAGCTGGAGGAACAGCGCAATAACAACGCATCAGGGAAAGGTGAGGGACGCATGATTCAAAGAGCATAGAGTCTGTTTCTGTTGCAGATTCCTGTTTTCTCAGTGTCAAAAGTTTGCTTCTTTTGTTCTGCACAGGAGCTACAAAGCTACTAATGTAAATGTATACACAGTAAAACCCATCTTTTTACCTGAATTTGGTCTGTGGACACATATCTGTTTTTACTAAAATAATTACCAGTGAACTACTTTAACACAGTTTTGAATCTTAGATATGATCAGGAAAGTGTCAGTGTCTCAAATGAACAAAGAGTAGAAGACCTGATGTTAGCAAGATAGAATGTATTTTATTTTCATGATGTCAATAGTGTACTTTTGGTGGATCTGTGCATAATTTCTTTAAATATATAGATAGTTAAGGGCTCACTGCTTATTTAGGGGACTGTAAAGACTAAGTGAGTTGTGAGTTGTTTATTTGTCACCATATTTATTTTGGATCATATTACAGCTACCAAGAGGCTGTTTAAAACAATAAGAAAAAGTGTGACTTTGGTTCTCTCCTCTCCACACCTCACACCTTTACGTCCACCATGGGGTTCAGATCATTTAGCTGCACTTCTCCCCGACTCTGGAATTCACTTCACACGAGAACCGAACCACATCATTCCTGCCCTTCTTTAGATCTTTACTCAAAACTCATCTGTTTTGATTGGCTGATCTGTTTTGATTGGCTCATCTGTTTTGATTAGCTCACACCTTATTCCCCTATCATCCTTACACATGTAAATGTACTTTTGTATATGTATATATTTGCATTTTAAATGATTTTGTATGTAAATTGTGTCCTTGCGAGTTGTGAAAGGCGCCTTTAACTAAAATGTATTATTAGGAGATGTATTGTTAGGTATTGTTGTATTATTAGATGTATTGTTGTAAATGTATTGTTAGGAGACACGGACATTTTTTTTAAATGCCAAAAAAAAATAGCTGGAGGTTGGAAATCGCCAGCTTTAACTAAGCCTTTTATGGGTGCCAACACCTGAACGCATAGCATAATTCATTGGCTGATTATTTTCAATTAAACCACAACAAACAGTCACAATCGTGTTTTTTTTATATAACTAACCTGAACTACAGAATCTCAAAGTCTGTCTCATGGTCATGCTTTGTGTTTTGCTCCGTGTTTGTTTCTTCGTGCTTGGTTTCTTCACCTTTGTGTTTGTTCCGGGCATCCTTACACATGACAGGCCTTTGACTCTCTGCCAGGCATTTTTAAGGTCGCTCTATCATTCTCATGCCTCTCGACAACTTAATTAACATAAATAATCAGCCACCTGATCAAATGAGCTCAAAGCGATGAGCACTTGACAGACGTTTTGACGTTGGAATTTTTCCCAACAGCAGCACAAGCTCTGAGAACAAGTGGCTGCAAATTCAGCTAAAAAAAGAATAAATACAAAAAGTAACTCTTAGGAAGAATAGTAATGTGATTGTATTAGGTATAAATAATGGTATGAATCCTGTGATTTATACACACAACTAGGGCTGGTCAGACCTTTGCACTCATTATGCAAGTTGCGTAGCCGCCTCCTCCACTCTCTTTCAATGAAATCTATGCTCCCTGAAAAAAAACACTCAACCATTGACACAATAAAGAATAAGAATCGGAAAATTGTATTTATCCTGGAAATTGTTTACTTTTTAATTTAATAGATAAAATATCCAACCTCACTGTTGATAAAATGAAATGCTCCCTCCACCCCCACCCCTCACCATCTCATTTTTAAAAATGGCTTCAGTGTCATCAAGAGAGCAGCTCTGCACTTTGAACTCAGTAATTCATCATTTATGATAAAATAATTTCTGCTGCAATGGAAAAGCCCTTCCACATGAGTAAACAAAGATGTTATGGGATAGTAAGTTGGTTCTAATTTTGGATCTATGTAAATTCTCCCCACATTCTATGTAAGGAACATCGGTGTTTTGTTTTTTCTCTCTCTCTCTCTCTCTCTCTCTCTCTCTCTCTCTCTCTCTCTCTCTCTCTCTCTCTCTCCAGGAAAAGACAGCAAGAACAGCGGACTCAATGGTTGTCATCTCTCTCCTCCGGTCCAGGTTTCCCGTGGACCCCAAGGCTCCTCCTTCACACAATCTCACATCCCTAATTCCACCAGACGCCCTGCACCCCGGGCCCACCACATGCCTGGACCCCTGCCAGGTCATCCGGGGTCGGCGAGGGCTAAGAAACAGGACAGTTCGCGTTCAAGCAGGAGCTGATCACTACATCTGCTGTACAGCGAGATCAGAGGGAAGTTAGATTGAGTTATTTTCCTGTGATAGCAGCCTCTGCCACTTCTCCTGGAGACAGAATATCTTCCTGTGGAGTTAAAGTGATAGTTTGGCACACACTGAGATGCAGGAAAGTGACAGAAATCAGATTAAGGGAGCACACGTCCTGACGGCTCTGAGAAAGACTATGTATACATGACCATACTCTTTGTATATATAAAATGCATGTAGCATGCAGATTATCCAACCTCTGGAATCACATTATGACTGTATGATAGGTATGCAATTAAACAACACATATTATACATTTCAAATACTATGTTATTTTTATAAAGAACAAGTGCATTAGATGCCATTTTTCAAAGAACATGCTGTGTTCCATACCAAACCACAAATATTAAGGATGCTTCAAATGCCTACAAGGTTATAAACCAAAGAAAGTACAAGATGGGTCTGAAAAGCTACATAGTTAATTAACTAGCAGTGTATTTCACTACGTTTTATATGTATAGTTCAGTGGTGACATACACTCTTCAGTTTATGCCACAAATTCAGGAAAAAAGACGCTTTGTTAATGGTCATTTACACTAGGTTTGTAAGTGCTACTGTAATTGCATTACTCAATTTAAATGTGTGTTAGGTTAGCAGTTACTTTTAATATATATATATATGTATATATAATGAACAGGGAATCCACAGGCCATTATAAAACCATTCTCAACAGTCTGAGAATCCTCCACCAGGGGGAGCTATCAGCTCTCCAGTTAGCTTTGTGTGCATCACTGAAAGGGAGGAAACCCACACCAGCAGGGTCTTTAAAATGTTTTCTTTTATAAATTGTGAGTATTAGATTATGGTTATTTGCTTGATGTTTTCATTGAAACATTCTGCCAACCCTGTTGTTTTCCACCCTGGTATCTATAAAAAGGGTCCAAAGCACTTCAAGTTGTCCTCTGCCACCATTTTTACATTCTAACATGCATTCTTTTAATTTTATTTATAACAGTGTGTTGTTAAGCATATAAAGATTGGACACTGTCTTTTGGACACTGATCATTATAGAACATTTAGAGACTGCAATACTACTCAACCCTTATTTCTGAACCTATGCAGCCAGTATGTACTTCAGTGAAGAATGGAGAATGAATGATGTTTTGGGGTGGTGCCATGTAGAGGGGAGTTTTGAGAAGTTAACTGCCAGCTGGTATTATTAGGATAAATGCATACTGATATACAAGGATAATATGCCAGTGGAGATAAATGCTGGATCTAGTGTCTGTTTTTTTAATGCTTTTCAGGCTTGAACTATGAGGTAATGGGTTTCATCTTTGCTGATAATATCTTTCCATTGCCATTGTACCCTTGAGCAAAGCGCTTCACCTCGAGCTGGTCCATGCCCTTGTTAGTGGTATCATTAAGCGGCTTTAGTCTACTAATGCTACTGGACTACAACTAAAATTACTTCTACTATTAGTACTACCTCCATTTTTAATCCTATTTACCCTCTGAGAACATAAACAAGCCATTGGATTTTTCTTCATGTCTTGGCAAGGCATGGATGGTGCATGGCTTTGTAACTCTAGACTTGCCAGATTCTTATCTTGGTGAAAGAGAATTGACCTCCTGAGTTACACAATGTCTCAACTCTGCGGGAAAATGGCACTGATGGTTATTGTGCTTAATATAAAGGAGAGAATGTCTTGGTTTCGATTTCTCCACTTGATTCAGTTCACGAAAAAAAATTCACGAAATAGTTACACCATGCTTTTATTGTTGCTGCCAATAACTTTGACTTCTAAGGGTTGGAGGAATAGCATGCTAATATGCTAATGTTGCTAGTCACTAGCCTGCACTGAATAATGCTAGTTGAAACTGTGAGACATTCATTGCTAATAATGATTAATTAAACTATTATTCCAGACATCTGTGCTGATGTTGTGAACAATTATTGAAAACCATTAGTCACTGATTAAATAAAAATATATTTTGCAGATGTTGACAGATAGTTTCCATTCATTGGTTGCAATGATAACATGCCTTTAGTAGCCAAAAGCAAACTATAGAGCATCTCTTGGTTCTTGAACATTCTCTGAATTATCTGCTAAATAAAAATAGGATTTGTTTAATAGATTTTGTCTTTTTTTTTACTGGTACATTTAAGATCCTTAATGAGTTTCCTTGTGATCAAAATGTCTGCTGTTTTTCACAGTTCTTCTACAAAGCATGCTTGTGGTATGTAATGTGTTAAATAAATAGTTTGGCAAAAAATGTATTATCTAAGCTAAATCGCAGCTCAGTAGACCAAACTTAGAACTTTCATGCCTTTATCAGGCATCTCAGGAAGTTAAACTGTCTGTGACAGATTGAGGTCTTGGTTTACCTCCACACTGTGTCTCAGCATCTCAATATTGTTAGCCGAGTTTACCCTGGCCGAACTCACCATCAGTTAGACCAGGAACAAAACGCCTCACTCCACAAGCCCAGAATATTTCTAATTAATAAGGCCACAGAGAACTATCACTTGCACATCACATTCTAGAGGCAAAAATGTTGTCACAGTAGTGCTAATATAAATGCTCTTAGCCAAGCATGTCATGACCTAGCCCTTAAGGATAATTATCAATATCAAACCTCTGTTCAGTATATATATTTCTTATTTGAGATTTATTTGAACCTCTTTCTGGCATTCACAGAGAATTTGAATACATTTTATTTCGGTCAACCAGCCACACTGGTCGATGGAAATATGCTTTTTTACTAACTTTTTTACAACATCACAACTCGGTCATAAATGTAGATCCACAATGACTTTTCAGTCAGGCAGTTGCATCTTTGCATATTGGAACAACCAAAATCTGACTGTAAACAGATGAATGTGTATTTAAACATGATGTATTCTTAATTTTGCTTTGTTATATTCTGACACTTCTGCATTTTGCTGTACACTTAAAAGTCTAGTTTACAGGGTGCTTCAGGTGTAAAATATATTTTACTAACCGCCAACTATGACGAGTAAAAAAATCTCAAAACAATAAATTCTACCTAAATATTTGATAATAATTGACAAAGCTGTAAGTGGTCCCAGCTGTAATATCTTTAAAGATTTTTATGCATATTTTTCCTGTTAACATTTTGCACACATTGCTGGTATTCGTAAGGCTACATGATACCTACAAAAGACTTTTACAACCACTGTCATAAATGTAACTAACGTTTAGAAAGGGTTATTCAAACCAGTGCCAGACCCTGTTTGACACTTTTGACACCATTTCACCTCAAGCATTACAGTGCTTGCCTTTATACATGTTTATGTCTTCTGTAGCCTTTTAGATGCTGCCCGTCTGGAAAGTTTCACCATTTAAATAGCAAGCTCATTTTAGTGGAATGGCTGATAGTATTAAAAGACTGTTTCCTAGCCCACTTTTTAATCTCCATGGATCTGCTAAAATTGAGTAGAACTGTCCACCCCACTTTTAAATCTAGTTTTGGGTGTTATTTCCATATAGTGGACTGCAATGTCCAGTCTACACTCAGCTCTAGGTGTATTATGTCATTCACACATATTCTTTTCCCCCTGCCAGAGATTTGCCAACAAAGATATGAGGTTCACTAATCATCGAGTTGACCCCTCTAGAATGCTCAGTGACCCTATATGTAGCATTCATCATTCTCTCTCTGTCAAGAGTCTATTTGTTATAATAAGCCTTCCATCTTTTAAAGGATTCTAAGTCAGCGTACAAGTTCTCTTGCTCGGCTCTGTGTCAATTTCATGCAATCTTGACATTTATTCATTGGCGACTTGGCGCATAACTTTCATTAACATTTCAGGTGCTCATGCAAAAGGCATGAGCAGATTGCATGAATTATTAATCCAAGACATTTGAGATATTTGTTCATTTGCTCATTTAAGTAAGCCATGCTTAATGGACATCCGCTGCTCTTTCTGGCTTCAGGTGGCAATATATCCGCAGGCTAACTCCACTAAGCTAAGCCAATGCAGTTCACTGGATAGCTAAATATCATCAAAGTAGTTCTGGAACCCTGCATGCACCAAGACATGCACAAAGTCTAACTGGGTTCTTGAAATATGATGCCATCTGTAGTTGTATGTAAGCGGTTGGGCGCCTCAGATCAAATTAAGGGTGGCCTGAGTAATGGCACCTTTAATGTTGTCCACACAACCAGAGGAAAGGGAAATTCAAAATAAGGTCTCCTCCCAGTCCAGCCTATTTAGTTTAGACATAACTAAGCTTACTTTAACATCACATCTTCAATCCGGCTCCTGAGAAAGAGCCTTCCACCGATATCAGCCCAATACCAAATTAAGACCTTAAAAAGCACTTTCTTCTCTCTTACTGCTCTGAGCTTGATTTGTCTCAAATAATCAGATCTTCAGATAAACCAGAAGATCCATAATGTTGTTAAAGAGAAGAGAACCGAGAAGCCGATGAGAACTTAAGCTTAAGCTGATTTATTTCTTTTGCCCCCTTATTTCTCATAAAGTGGGGTTTAGTAGAAACAGGTCAGACTCAATAATTGACAGTTTACTTCTGATGAGACAAAGAGAGGACTGTTGTGAGCAGCATGATGTTCGTCTGGGAATGTAAGATGTTGGCATGCAATGAAGTAAGATTTAATTGTAGCACTACATTATTGGCCTGAGAATATTATGACTGATATTTAATATATTTCCCCTAAATATTCTTTTCAGATAGGGTGGTAGGCCATTTGCAAAACAAACTGTGATGTCATCAAACACGTGCAGGGCTGTTGTATCTTCAGGGCTGGGGCTCAAGTGTTGACCCTATTGGCAAGTTCGGTCCCCAGTGATGCCACAGCTATTCATAACTGGGTTTTAAAACAGCATGACTGCTTTGATCTCTCTGGGTGGGTAAGAAAATCACCCCCTCTACCCACCATCCCTCTGCACAATGCAAGTAAATTAGTTGATGAAACAATATTCCAGGGAAAAGTAAAAGAGAGTCCAGCATTAATGATGTAGTATGGTGGGTTTTACAGCTGTTTTTAGAGCTGTTTTTAGCTTTAGTTTTAAGACACTCTCATTTAATCTGTCAGAACTGCAGTGTGGAGGGAAAATCTGCTGCTTCACTATCCACACCAGGATGTTTTTTTTTAAACCTGGTCAACAGGGAATGTTGTTCTAAAGTTAAGTCAGTCTCATTGTGTGAAATCTTCTTTGCTCCCAGTTTTTACTTCTTATTTTTTGAGCTTTGAGCCAGAGCTGCTGTTTTTATTTTGCTAAATGTTCACATAGAGAGCACCCAATGGGTAAACTTCTTCCTTCTACAGTCGCAAACACATTCCAGGTTGGATGCCAATCTGAAACTGTAAATGAAATATAGACAATGGAGGTATTGTTGATTTTTCAAGTTATTCAGTGATAGTGCATTCAATATACTGTTATGGTAATTATAGTAAATTAAATACAACATGGTTGAATAACTCGATGTTAACAAAAATCTTAAATTGCATGAATGGTCATCACGAAACATTTCACTTTTCATTTAATTTTTAAGTAAACATAAATGTTTATGTTATGTTATGTCCGGCTAATGTCCAGGCGTCTCTAATAAAAGTGCTTCATCACAGATGGCCTGACCACCGCAAAAGCCAAACACAGAGTCCACTGTGAAGGAACCAAACAATATGGACACGTGAAGATGAGCTTCCAGAAGAGCACAGCCATAATTCCAGGAACAGGGTGGTGTTCATGGCTCCACACCCTGTAGGTTGGTGTCCGATTGCCGATGAATTATTCACAGGGCCAGGTTATGTCCACATAAGCCGACATGTGTTCAACAATCCAAAAATCAGACATTCTAGCTACAGGTCAGAAAAAAAGAAACTAAAGATGGCTAGAATTCTAGAAACCTAGACTTCTTGTTTGTTGTTTACATTTTGTTTAAACAAAAGATGTTCATTAAGATTTCACGCTGTATAATCACTGTGCTGTCTATTGAGCCTGTTGCAGCTTACTACTGCTTGCCTTTTAAAAAAAAATCTAATTTAAAAGAAGCATTGCATGTATTTTTAACTAATAAGGGGTCATTACAGTCTAATATTACATTTTAGGTTTGAAGATTTCCAATTTTTCATTTTTCCAATTTTCTATTATTACAATTTCCATTTTTCAGGTTTTAGTTTATAAACTCTCAATTTTCAGTTCCTCAAATGTCCAAATTTTGATTTACATTTTTTGTTCAATGCCATTCTCATTCTTAAAGCTATTTTAACCAAGTACATTGTTTGTCCTGCACATAGTTTAGCAAGCTAGCTGGATGTGATATTTCAGGCCGTTGTTTCATGAAATCATGTTGCTATATAACATGGTTATAGCCTAGTTTGTATAACACTTACCTGTGAATCCGCATGTCCTTGAGCAAGACATTTAACACTCAGCTGCTCTGGGGTGACTGTCCATATAACATATGATGGTAAGTGGCTCTGGATAAGGGTGTCTGCCAAATGGCACTTTTCCTTTATACAATTTGTTAACAGACTTAGCATGATTAGCAATCCAGCTGTTGAACATTTCTAGCATATACTAGCCAACAGATTTGTGGTTAATTTCTATAACTGGCTAGTTTGTAGAGGCAGCATGGGTCTGGTAGCCCAATATGTGTTGGCAAACATATTCTATTGGTTTCCTAGCTTACATCCTTCTTATGTTAAATTAAAGGCTGCCTTCTACTGCCAAAAGAGAGCAATTGCAGTGCAGTAACATGCCTTTTCAATTTTTTTAACATTGCATTGGTCAAATGAATTTGAATTCATTATCTTTGAATCCAAAGTATTTTGACCAATGTATGGTGCGTGACTTGTTTTTGTGTTGCATTAAAATGTGAAAACCTAGATACCTTCTTTGCACACCAGGGGTGTTCATAGATTAGCATGCTAGCTATTTGTGATGCCTCAGGCTAGTGTTTATGAAGGAAAAAAATCTGTTGAATTCTGTTTCTCAGTTACGTTGGCATGCTGAATGCTATTTCTCTCCAACTAGATGGTTTTGTAGGCCATAGGGAGCTTAACAGTTCACTGAGATACACCTTTATATTGGCTTCCTGTCTTACATCTTGCATTTATTAGCACTTATATGTGTTAAATGCTTTGAGTGTTTTCCACATTGTTCTGGTTCCTATGCTGTTTAACCTAAAACATTTTCTATACGCTTGAGATGGTCCTTCCAGCCCTCCATGTTTTCATACTAATCACCAGGGCTGTACCATTTGGAGTTGAGGAGATATCTGATGCTCCACCCGTGGAGGGGTGCACCTGTTGCACACGCCAGCTGGACGATACTCAGGTGCTCAGTCCTAGATGCCTTCACTAACGAGGCACTGCTCCTCATGGAATTTCATTGACAGAAGCTCATACACGCTCTGTCCCAATGCCGCGCAAGAAAAACGATATTGCGATAACCATGGACGAAGGTGAGTGAACTATAAAGTGTCTTTCATTCATGCTGATAAATTTGTAAAGATTTCTCATTCTTTTCAATTGTTTTTTTTTTGTTTTGCATTATTCATGAAGAATTTTTTTTTATTGAATATTTGACAGCTTATAGAATTAAGAAAGCCTCGTATGTAACCCTGAGAGCATTCCATAACAAATTCACCATCAGAAATGTTTTGAAATGACTGGAAATCATTTCCCCAGCTATTTCATAAAAAGAGGGCCTTGTAAGCCCCCAAAACTGGATGCAAGACATAACACACACACACACACACATCCACACACATATGTACATGTATATATGTGTGTGTGTATATATATATATATGAGCACTACCAGCCAAAAGTTTATTCTGTTTTTTGTATTGAAATTCATTTTGAAGAAAGTTCTTCCCTACTAGGTTGCAGAAGTTCTTTTTTTCTAAGCTAGTTCTGTCAGACTTTAGACTTTTGTTTTTGGGACACTATCTTGCTGTAGGAACCCGACCAACTCAGCACCTACCAGAGGTCCTGCATGGAGCTACCATTTTTAAACCTCTCTCAGTTTAGCACTGCCCTTTCTATCATTCCATGCTATTCTTTCAACTGTTGAATTTCAATTTAAAAATACTCAGGTGTTCTAAAATTTTTGACTGGTTGTATGTGTAAATATATGTTTTACATGTTAGAGCTGTTTTTGCAAAAATGGCTGATTGTAACCTTAGAATGATAATTTGATTATATGGATGATGTGAATTGATGATTTGTACAATTTTAAGGCCAGCTGTAATACATTTTTGGTTAGTGCAATATTATATGAAAATGAGTCCAGACTTTGCTACACATAACATTTTGTGGTGTGTCTGTGTGTGTCTGTGTATGTGTGTGTGGATCTTCTATTATAGTTGGGATGGAGTTTGATGGAGAATACGATAGCGAAAAGGATGGTAAGTCATATGGAAAACAGTTTAAATTTGATCTAATTTAGCTGAAGATGAAGAACGTTAGAACTTACATTCTGTTTTTATGCTTCATTACAGTAATTCTAGCTATACAAAACTACAGGCTAACCAAATATCACAAGTTCTTTTGGGACTATTATTTAAGTGCTACTTTTACTGCATGGGGTGCTTCAGTTCCACTGTACAACCGACTGTAGAAGTCAACACAAAGTTGTTTTGCAAACATTCCATAAAATTAAACACATTTTAGAAAAAAAAAGCCACAGCCACTTTTGGATCTACTTCAGGACATCTGTGGATAAGCTTGAGGAGATATTGGAGATGCTGACCACTGACTGTACACTAGAAATGTCATGATTATAGATTTTGATGGCACGATTATCATTGGGGAAATAAGGTTTCATAATTATTAATTTCACAATATAGACAATCAAATTCTTTAGTGGTTTTTATCTTTTATTTACCGCTGTATTAAAAAGAAAAGACACAAAAGTATAAAGAAATAATACAGGGCATAAATTGAATATAAACATAAAAATGGATCCTGCCTTTTGAAACATAAATGATCATGTAAACAGAACTAGGTTTAAGCTTACATAGTATCTCATTTCGTAGTTGCAGGAATGCAAAGGTACTTTCTGCCCCCTTTTGGAAGCATTGCCATTTCCTCTGCCATTATTCAGTGTGATCAAGTGAGCGCACCGCTGGTGAAACATTTTCGTTTCCTGCCTACTCTATACCCATATTTTTCATTGCAAACAACACCTCTCCTATTTTATTCTTTAGTCTTGATCATTTTTATTGCCATTGTTAAAAAGTGTTGTTTTGAGACACTAAATCATTGAGAAACTCTGATGAACCGCAGAGTATCAAGACAGGATGTAGACTTGCAGCATCAAGACTCAAGTCACATCACAGACTTCTTTCAGATTCCCACCACAGAGACTCATGTCTTAACTCTGACTGGAACCACAGAGATTTGATACTCAACTAATAACACAGAGACTTGATTCAGTGCTGTACCACAGAGACTCAAGTTTGGTTTCAGTGCTGTACCACAGAGACTCAAGACTCGTTTCAGTACTGTACCACAGAGACTCAAGATTGGTTTCAGTACTGTACCACAGAGACTCAAGATTGGTTTCAGTACTGTACCACAGAGACTCAAGATTGGTTTCAGTGCAGTACCACAGAGACTCAAGTTTGGTTTTAGTACTGTACCACAGAGACTCAAGTTTGGTTTCAGTACTGTACCACAGAGACTCAAGACTCATTTCAGTACTGTACCACAGAGACTCAAGGTTGGTTTCAGTACTGTACCACAGAGACTCAAGACTCATTTCAGTACTGTACCACAGAGACTCAAATCTCGTTTCAGTACTGTACCACAG
>JBBMFX010580896.1:0-14044 GCA_037832545.1 Rhabdalestes septentrionalis | reverse complement strand
CTACAGCCCTCTGGAGAGTTCGTGCTGTGAAGGTAAGCAGTGGTGCACTTTTCTCCACACTTAGAAACCTAGATTTGTGACGAAACACAGAACAGGTGTTTGACTGCAGTACGGTCATGCTCAGTTAACAGTAGACATCAGCTGATACAATTCAAGGTCATCCATCGCTTACATTATATCAAGACCAAATTGCAACATTTTTTTTTCTACTGTCTCACCATCCTGCGATAAGTGCAAGGCCACTGAGTATACAATTGCTCATGCAATCTGGTTTTGCCCTTCACTGTCTAGATTCTGGACAAGTATATTCAATTGGTCCTCTAAGGCCTATAACAGGCCTCTTCTAAATGATGCGGAACTTGCTATCTTCGGCATTTCACTACACACCTTTAGTCTTCCAAAAACTTTACAACATGCCCTCACCTTGGGTATGATCGTGGCCAAGAAATGTATATTAAAGAACTGGAAGTCATCTTCACCTCCCTGTTTTCGAATTTGGATAATAGACGTGATTTCTGTTATACAAATCGAGAGACTCAGATATTTGAGGTCCAACTCCACTGAAAAGTTTCTTGGATACTACAACTAGCTGGCAAACTATTCTGTTGCAGCTTTTTGTTTTAGTTATCAAACTTGTATGAAGGCATTGAGCAAGTGTACCTTTTAAATAATTTTACTCATTTAGGTTTCATTTAGTTTTTCTAATTTTGTATCTATCTATTTATTTATTTATTTTCTTTCTTTCTTTGGGAGTACTTGTGAGGTCTGACACAAAGTTGTTTGTTTGTTGTATGTTATATTTTGTAAAATCTTGAAAAAAAAGAAACTATTTGGGTCCAGGGCCCTTTGCCAGTGGAGTAGGTGGAAAATTGTTTGTGGGTTGTCTGACAGTCTTTCTGCCGCACATGGGGTTGCCAGTGATATCATTAGGTTGTTTTTTGACATGCCTGGATTTGATATTTGAGGTGTCGTAACTAATCTATAACTGCAGCCAGCCTCTAACAAACGTAGCATTGTTTTTAAACGTGGGCGTAAGAGGCGCTGATGAGTGATGAAAATGAAAAGTCAGATCCCTTTGTAATTGATTGCAGTAGTTTTCCAGGGTCAAGGTTGGTGTCATGTCAAACTGATGTTTCCTTCCTTTTTAGGCAAAAATATAACACCTTTTGGGCCATATTTGAAAATGAGGTTGCAATATAAGCCCCATTTCTATTCACTGATCTTGTGATGTCACAAACATCTGTGCATTTACATCTTCCTATTTAGGCTGCAGTCTGTAATATTCTGCACTTAACTACTGTCCTAATCCTCGTTCTGGCCACAGGGACTGCTTTAAAAACTGCTGGATGGGGTTAATACCCTTTTATCACTCTCTGGAAAAAGTCAATTTTATGGGGAAATCATCCATGCTTTTCCCTGGTAACATCAGTCTTGGTTAAACTCATCAGTGGTGAGACATTTGAAGTTTACATGCAGCCATTATATCGAGGACTGGAGATCAAGCTGAGAATATCAGGTGTAACACTAAACAAAGGCACATATAATAAAAATATATCTAGGCCAAATATAGAGAGCTCATAAACAGCAGCGACTGGTATAAAGGGATTTCATAAACTGTCAGATGTTTAAAGAAAACGTTTTATTTAAACTTCTGCACTATTGTCTTCAATTGACTTCTCGATTCAAATAACTGTAGTGGTGTTGTAGGGTAAATTCTGTGAATTGTATGGAAAGATCAGAAAAAGCACTCCTCAGACCGTCCAGTACGATAATTGCTGAGCACAGTGCCAGACGGGTTGGTTAAAGAGAGGAAGCTGACTCACCTGAGGAAATGAGGTTTACTATCATTTTACACATTCTTGGTCTCAGTGGCTCTATCCTGGGTTATTATTTTTCTTTTCATTCTGGTTGTGACTGTTTTAAGCAGGCTCTTGTTCCTCCATTATTGATAAAAACCCAAATCGTGAACTTGCAGTCCCAAAACACTATAGGCCCAGCTCCAAATTGCTATTTCTTAAAAAAGAAAATTGTTAAGCAGTTACTTTCCAGTCTGGTTTCATTCCACAGAAGCAACATTTCTCAACATGGAAAACAAATTACAGGTGCTGGTGAATGTTCTGTTTTAATGTTGCTTGATCTCATCCTTATCTAAAAGTGGAGCACAATTGAAAGATTGTGCTTTAAACTACTTAGTGGGGATCTCTGACTCATTTCTAGTCTCAGTATGCATGAGACTTATTACAGTTTATGTATAAAAAACATATGTATATGTGTCTCGACTGCATGACCAGTGAATGCTCAGGATCAGATTACCGATATTTCAGAAATCATTAGGATATATCCATCGGAATATATCAGGTGTATAAACATTTCATTTGTAATTACAAAGCCACATGAACTAGTAGGATCCTGCTATTGTGGGTTTTCTGGGCCTCATTGGTTTTCACAGTGGCTTTTAATCTCTGCACAATTATCTTTCAGTTGAAATCTTTATCAGAACAATTGTAGGGACAGTATATTAAAGTGTAAATTCTATACACATTTGAGTGAATCCAGTGCATCACTGTTTCTTCACAATACTAGTTGAGCTGCCTGACTCTGACTGGATGGGATTGCGAAACGTTTTTTGGAGGGATAGAGGCACACACTCGCGCATTAAAGAGGAATATAGCATGATTTATACTGAGCCGTTTGACATAAATTCATAGTTTACTCACCAGAAGTGTTTTTATCTTCAGATGTTTTTCCAACTTCCCATCCTTATATGTTCTTGATGTCATTGGCCTGGGATCTGTTACATTTACATGTATGGCATTCAGCAAACACTCATCAGAAATGCTTGTCTTCAGTCTATTCAGAAAGCAGCTGCGAGTCTATTAACTAGCTTTCAGTAATGGTCTCACATCACACGTTTTTTTCTGATCTACACTCCAGTTAAAATCCTTACACTGCCCTCCAGAGCCCTGTGAGACCAGTGAATACGCGGGGATCATGCTTTCAGTCTGGTGGTCAAAGGGACAAGAACAGTCTTCTACCAGAGATGCAAACAGTGGAATCTGTCTTACTATTTCAATCTAAGCTGAAGATATTCTGTTTCAAAATGGCTTTTAGATGTCATTTTACTGTTGTTTCCATTTTGTGTACAATACTTTGGGATTGTTGTCTGAGAAAAGCCCTATATAAATTCATTTTACTTACTTACTTAAGCATTTATTATGTGTTCTGGAAATCTTATCACCTATGTTGTACATTTACTGATTGCATTTGACCTTGTGTCCTGTCCTAAGCATGTTTACATTAAATAGGCAGAAAATGTCTTGCAGGTGAGCTTACAGTGGGTTTGAGCCAGGTCACATCAGAGTGCTGTGGTCCCAAGGCCTACAACCCTCTCAATGAGATCTGCTGTGCAAGAAACATCTCCAGTAAAAAGACTGCTCACGCACAGTGCTGTGGCTCAGGTAGGCCCAATAAAACTATTCGTCTGCCTTCAGGGCATCCCAAACAGTCCACGTTTCCACTCTTAAGCCCCATCATGCGTTCACCTCGCAAAAATGAGGACTTTCTTCGGAAACCTGAGGAAAAAAACCCACAAGTGTAAAAAAACCACAAGTGTTACAGTGATTCTATTTCTTCTTTGTTCTGGGCTGGAGAGAAAATAAATCTTTTTTAAGATGTCTCTTGATCTTATCAGACCCTTGTTGTCTCGTTTGCAGATCACTACAACCCAAAGAATCAACTGTGCTGTAATCACCAGCATGTTGTTAACAAGGCAACAGGACATCATGTGTGTTGTGGCAATAGGTCTTACGACCAAGTCAAGCAGTGCTGCTGTGGTGTGAAATATCTCCATGTGGAAAATATCACTGACTGCCGTTGCTGTGGGGAGATAGCAGGTTGGATGTCTTTCTTAATGCTTGACAGATCATCTTTATATTGTCAGATTGCTCATAGCCCTCAGATAATAACAAAGGTCAGAGCTTCCACGCATACAAATAGATTTTGAGTTGAAAACATTTTCGCCCAAAGATCCTGTGGAGAAGCTTAAGCTGAGTCAGGATATTTGGTTGTAAACCCTGGCACCCAGGTTTAACACCACCTGCTCCCCTGTGAGGATTGAAGAGGTGACTTTTATATTTATATTGATATAGATAGGTTTGGCTGGGAAATCAGAAGTTCTGTCTGGGAAAGGTTTAATTGTAGGCGGTGAACCTTCATGTGAATATGTCTGTTAGACAAGATGTGTTTTAAAGACAATGTTCTGGACAAGAGTATGATACCTATAGTTAGGGATGTCAGCCAGTATTGTACTTCATCCACAGAATTGTCCAAATGTACATGTGGGGCAATGTGGGGCAAATGTGCAGCTGGTGTCCTAGTGATTAGTGTGTTTTCCCTGCAAACAGGAAGTTGTGGGTTTGAATCCCAAAACTGCTAAGTTACACCTGAGTAAGGTTCCGTCCCCACACACCTGTCTCTGGGCGCTGCGTTCCTGGCTGCTTTCTGCTTAATTTTGTGACTCTGATAAATGCAGCGAAGTAATTCCCACTGTGTGCTGTGGTATATTCCCATATGACGGAATGGTGGTTACAGAGTGTTTCAAAGGAGCAGAGACCAGGAGCACATTTTATTCAAAGGAGGTGTAGTTGTTAGGAAGGTTGTAATGGTGAAAATGTCCAATTAATAGAAATGAGGATCTTCTATGTCCTCATTCAACAGATGAGGGGTATGGGAGGGTGTGTAGTGGGTAGAGAGTGCAGCTGGGGTAGCTGTGTTTCCTAACTGGATCCAGGTTTCATTGAGAGCAAGCAGAACAAGTGGTGGCTGGTTAGCATATACAGAAATGAAACAGCTTTATTGAATATGGTCTGGCATTCCACAGCACAGACAGAGGCTGAATGTTGTAAGATAGGTTTGGTTCCTCTGTCTGTTTGGATACTAATATCATCTGCAGACACCAGGGATGACCAGGGAGGCCCATACCTTATTTTGAATAATGGAAGTGATCTGGGCTGAGTAGAGCTGAAAGCCTTGTCAGTGTACTTGCTTGGTGGACTCACAAAGGTAGACTGAATAATCTTTAACTGTTTAGTACTTCACACGAGGGCGGCAGCACACAAGGGCATATGTTCGATATACAAAGAGCTTAACTGGACACAACTGTTCACTTGCACAGGGTGGTATACCTGCCTCTAGACCATGGGTTTGAATCCTTCCTGCGGTATACCACCACTGGGTTCCTGAGAAAGACCCTTAACCCCAAGTAGCTCCAGGGAGACCGTAGTTCTGCTAAATGCCGTAATTGTAAATGTAAGTAATTCATTGCCCGTGTTGAATATGCCCTCCATAATTAGCCCACCAAAACTAGGTGAGTTTCGGGGCAGGAGTTCAGCCATGTGTCCTGGATGCTCTAAACTATCCAACAAACTATCATTAGTAGTGTTGGTTGTAGTTGTATGATTGTTTTTAATATGATCTTACATTTTATGTCATATTTTTTCTGAGCTGTTTGGCATCAGCACACTTTACTAGTAGATTGTGAGTACTTCTGAAATGTTTATTACAGTACAATTGGGTGATAGCATCTGACGCATCTTCCTGTCCTGTGTATGCTTCTATATACCAGAATCATGCCTCTGTGGTTCCAAGCACTACAACCCTCTTAAGCAGATCTGCTGTAATGAAAACATCTTGTGGAGAAACAGCACTCACACCAAATGCTGCGGTTCAGGTAGGCCCAAAGCCAAAGCAACTCCTAGTATATATATATATGATGTCAGCTCGCATCGTCCAGTTGCAGAGCAAGATTGAGGAACATCTTCAGGATGCCGAGGACCAGGCACTGCAAAACACAATGTACTTAAAATGTGTTTTAACCTTACCATAATTTACCCCAGAAAAAACACCCCTACTTTTGTGGACGTACAATTGTGAAACCGATTTTACCTTAAAATTAGATTTAAGTGTGAAACCCCTTAATTGTCAGTATAAGATGATCATTCAGGAGATTCTATTATTTAAGGGCATATGAAAATTTAGTCTTTAATTTATTCTTCCCCCATGGAGGAAATTAAAGATAAATTAAAGGTAATTTTCAGTGGTAAAATTAAGGCTTTTGATTTCATAGTGAGTCTGAGAACCACTGTAAACTAAGCCAGATGTTACAGTGATCCATTTTCTCTTCAGTCCTGGGCTGGCAGCTGTGTGTCGATTTTCATGCCTTGGTTTTAAATTCATTTTTAATGAAAAATTACTTGTCTTTTTTTCCCTCTGGTTTCACAAAAATGTTTGGTTTTAAACAGTTTAAAATAAGCCTATAAACTGTGATGGATCCTAGAGTTACGTTTTGTGTCCACAGGGTTTATCAATCTAAATTAAACATGTCTATTATGGTGTGTATCAAAGTATCAATGCTGGTCATCTTTTTTAATATTAAAGAACACGTTGATATATTATTAAAGATTAAAACTTGGATCACTTATTGATTCATCAATAATTATTGGTAACCACCATGAAATTAAGTAGAAGAATGGTATGAATTAAATTGTTGCATTCCATTGTGTTAGCATAAGAATGTCACACTCCAGTCAGAAACGCTGGGATTCAGAAACAGTATTTCATCATTCCTGACATTAAATTACTGTTCCGCAAAGTAATTTAATTACAGATGATTTTTACTATGGCTGTCCCTGACTAAAGATATTCGTAGTTGACTAAAACTCCTGCATTTTAGCGATTAGTCGAATAATCATTCATTTATGATATCAACCTTTAAGCGCCAAAGTCGCAGGATTGCGACAAGACGTCATCATGACTAAAACAGACTGTAGTTACAGATTTCATATAATGTAGCATTTGTATTCCCTAGCACAGTACTTTGATTGTAGTACTTTATGTAGTACTTTGATTCAAGACGAAAATTTCGCCATCGTCCTATTCAAAGTTTTGAGTAAAAAACGAGCCTTGTGTCATTGACGCGGGAGCAGAAAGGGAGCACTTCTGTTCTCAGTGAGTAAGCGGGTGGGATTTGTGGAAAAAAACGCCAAATGGCTAATAAACAGTTGTCCGTTGATGATGTCCTGCGAATGATATTCACTGATTCTGAATCTGAAGGGGAAGATTTGCCTTTTGTACCCGGAGACACACAAGAAAGCGGAGGGCGCTGAGACTCTCTTCTCTCAGCCGACCCGGGCTGCTTGTGGAGCGGCGCCTCGCAGCTCCCTCACGCCCACTGACGTGCACGACGCAACATCATCGCTGCTATATTGTGGACGAATGCATGTCAAAAACCATGAATATGATTTAACTTAACAGCACAAATGTGTTTATATCCTTATTGTTAAAACGAGGGGCCATGTGAGGTGGTTAACGTTACTACTTACTTTTCAAAATGATCCCGCACTTTGGACTTTTTTCCTGACATACTTATTAACATCAGCCAGACACCTCGCCCACAAGTGCGCTTTGGATCGCGTTGATCTCTCGTTGCTGTGATGATCTCTCGTTGACTGCTCAGCCCCTGATTGCATAACTTCACATGATTTTTTTTGCGACTACCTGACTAATGAAAATGTATTCGAGCAAGCCCTCTTTATATCGACTAACCTTTAGTCAACTATTTTGGGGCAGCCCTAATTTTTACAGTTGAAAAAAATTGGATTTGATTACATTCTTACAAAGAGTGTGTGGAAGAAGAAAATAATGAATGGAAAAAACAAAAAAGCATCTCAAAAATCAAGGGTCAGGGAAAGGATAATCATTGGCTGTTTGTGCATGAGGGTGACTGTGAGGGGAAGGGTGAGGGTGGTGGTGGCCAAGTGGGTAGGATACTTGCCTCTGGACCTAGAGGTCATGGGCTTAAATTCTACCTTTAGCACACCACTGGGTTCCTTAGCAAGACACTTAACCCCAAGTTGCTTCTGGAATACTGCCCCCTGTAGTTAGGGAATGGAAGTCACTGAAGATAAAAGGCCGTAAATGTAAATGTGGCATTCCAGAGTGCAGCTCAGAGCTTTAAAAGAAATAAACAAACCAAGATCAGCTACAGCCATGTTCATTTGTCCTGTTCCTGGAGATCTTTCTTGCTTTAGTTCCAACCTGTCAGTACCAGAGATGTCAGAAGAAGTTTGTTTCCCAGTGCTGCACACTGTGGCTGGAGGCTTTTCAGGAAGGTTGATCTTCAGAACCAGTGTTGTGACCAATAAATATATTATGGTTCTGCTGCTTTAGTGCTCAAGAGGAAATAAAGAATTTGTTGAGATGCAAAAACAGAGTAGAGGAAGTGCATTGGAGTGTTGACAATGGTAAAATAGTAGTAAATGTTTTTGGACAGTTGTAAAAATACAGCTTTTGATGGTTTAATCTGGTTCCTATCACCACTATTGTTTGCCATTACAACTTGGATTTCACATCAAAACACTTTGAATGATTTTGTGCATGTTTGTGTGTGGATGTGAGTCAGTAAAGCACTTGTGAAACTGTCTTAAATGATCCTATATACACTGAAGAAGACATTGCTGTAAAATATCCATGGTTTTATAAAAGTTTTATCAACATTTTTGATGATTGATCAGTTTGTCATAACTGCCCTTTTGAATCCTCACTAGGGGTTCTGTAAATCATGCCTTTAATAAAAGACTAAATGACAGACCATCAGTCTAACATGGGGATCAGTGAAGGGTTGGTTCTGTTCTAAAAAATCATATCAGATATCATCTTATCATGCGCTTTTTGTCTGGTCCGCAGCTTTGTTTGACCCAGATAACCAGCTATGCTGTAATAACAAGTGGATTGTGGAGAGGAAAACAAAATATCATACTTGTTGTGGCCAAACATCTTTCAACAAAGTCAGCCAGTGCTGCCGTGATGATCTAACCGTGGAAAATGTCACTGACGGCCGTTGCTGTGAGGAGAATGCATCAAAAGGTTAGATGCCTTTCTTGTTGTTTTAATTGCTAAGAGCACAGATTGCCTTGTTCTTGTCAGATTATGTATCGGCCAAACATAATAACAATGGTCAGAGCTTCCACACACAGATGAAGAGAGAGCAAACAAGACACCTCGAGTTGTAAACATTTTCTCCCAAATCACCTGTGGTGGCGTTAAAGTTGAGTCATGTATGGCCTGATTTTTCTGATGTTGTATAAGGCAAAACAACATGATTGAAATACAGATCTGATGTGGTTGGAGCAGGATAGTTGGTCATCAGTCATGACATCCAGGTTTCCCACCACCTTGGACAGCTTGAGAAGTGAAGGCGTGATATTTATTTTGATTTTGGGGTGGATAGGTTTGGCTGGGAAAGCCAGAAGTTCTGTCTGGGAAAGTGTGGTCATCTGGTGGGAGGGACAGCTGTGTATCTTCAGTAAAGCTGTGATAGGAAAAGCCATGAGTGTGAATAACTGAGCCCAAGTTGGCAGCATTCATAGCAAAGTGTAGGAGTACCATAGTCAGGGATGTCAGCCAGTAGTTTTTCACAGGATATTATTATTATTATCAATCCAGTCATTTTAATCAGTCACTACTATGCATTGTAACACTTGTGAAACAACCATTCCATGTGGTTCTAGTCAAAGTCAAAGTAAACTGTGGTTCTAGTAAACTTTGTAATCTCAGCTATATACACATTTGACAGTGTACAAAGGACACACATTAAACATAAATAAAAAAACAACTAGAAGTAAAACATGCAGTTTGGCAGAAGGTCATTTTTGGTGATGAAAAATATCAGGTGGAAAGTAAAAATACTGGAATGTAATTGTGTGCTTTATATGTGCAACAGGTCAGCAGTGGTTTTAGTTAAATATAGTGCCAGTGAATTTCTGAGACAGTGTCCAAGTGTGACATGGGAATGTGTTTGCATATAGTCGTGATTTGTGAAGTGCAGGTGGAAATTGGAGTCAGTTTACTGTGGGGGTGTTGGGGGCAGCCAGTGTGTTAAGCTTTTGTGGGAAAAGCCCTCAGACAGTCTGGCTGATCAGGCTTTGATTCTGTGACACTGTCTGCCAGATGGGGGCAGTGTGAAGAACCTGTTTTAATGATCAGTTTGTTGACTCTCTTCATGTCTGCCATTTTCAATCTGCCAGCCCAGCACAGAAACTGGCTCTGGCCACGACAGACTCATAGAGAATCCATGAGACACTGTTGCAGACTCTAAAATATCAGAGTCTTTGTAGGAGGCACAGCCTAATTTGACACCCCTTTATGTGGCCAGAAAGTTCCTAGACCTGTCCAGCTTATCATCAGTGTAAACATCAGGTATTTGCAGACCTGAACAATCTCCACATCCACCTCCTAATGGACAGGGCACTGACAGGAGATCCTGATCTCCTCAGGTTCAGCTCCAATTTTTAGTCCCGTTTATATTGGGTCTCCAGTCCACAAAACTGTCCACAGCCATCTTGCATTGTGAGTCGTCCCCACAAAAAAAAGAGTACAGAACATGAAACATGTAGAAATATAGATTATATATGTATTTAATATATGTTATCTTTTGCTTGCATATTTTATATATATATACAGTAAAAGGATTCTAAAAAATAGGTAACCTCAGCATTACATTAAAAATGCTAGTTGGGTAAGAATAATTTGGGTGAAAGTTCAAATCAGTGGTCCTGTGATGAGATGGAGAGCCTTTTGGCCTTGAGCTGCTTGTACCATGAATGTCACAGAAATACACATCACCCACAAACCAGTAACATATTCATGGCGGTAGTGAGTAAAACACTAAGACAGAATATCTTATTTTATTTATAAGGAATATCATAGCCCCTGGTACTCTGAGGGTGTGTGTTTGTTTGCATGATGTATTATTTTGGCAGAAATAAAGAAGTTACTTTCTGATGACCCAAGAATGATAGATTGGCAGATAATGTTTTGCCAGCTAATGTTTTTTCGTCTAATTTGCAGTGTTTGATTATTAGACAAATTGGTTTGTTTTCTCTCTTGTGATGGTCCACTTGTGGTGCAGGTTAAACACTTGGAGCATTCATGTGTTGCTGATCTAGAGTTGCGATCCAGACAGCTTTCTCTGCCTGAGTTCAGTCTTTTTGAAGAATATCACCAGCTGAGTGAGATGGCAGTGAAAACAATATTGTTTTTCTATTCCATGCGAGACCGCTACATCTCAATCTCTCAGTCACAAAAACATAGTCCAGAACCTTAACTCAGAAAACACGCTCTGGGCGGATCTGTCATCATGCCCTCTTCATTTCGACCAGGTAATGGCAAGAGAGCAGTTGTACTTATAGCATAAGAATGTTGATTTAAGGCTTTTGCTGCCAAAGAATCCTTGTTGGTGTCTAGGCCTGTATTTAGGCCAGAGAATTAATTTGGGTCAGTTTGGACTTTCAGTTCATCCTCCTTTTCCTGTCTGAAAAGAAATTTGAGAAAGGCTGGTTTAGCATGCCGTGTCTGAACTGGACTTCGTCTGGGCAAGGGACGGATCCCCTTAGAGATAAAGATACGGTATTCCCTTAGAGATTTGTATCAAAGTCAACAACATTCAGTTCATACACATTTTGCATTAATGCTGCAAATGTTATTCGGACACATGGAAGGAAGGATCACTTAGTGAAGTAGTAAAAATGATGAATGCAGTGGGATGGCATCACAGGTTTCTACCCCGCTCCCACGCCTGTGGACCTCGTGCCCCAGCAGCAGTTAAACTGGAGTGGGGAAGCGTTGAGGGGAAACCATCGCCCACTTCAGTCTCCATTCCCCACCCTGTTGGTTTGAGTGCGCGGTTGGGACATGCTGGATTATATCTGGACTGTTAGGTGGCCAGTGTTTTGTGCTGGGCCTCGGTGGACACAGGGTCCACCATTTCGCTGATTTGCGGTGCATTGTTGCCAAAGGGGGACTTCAGAGGCGGGCCTGGACCTAATGTGAGCACGGACTGTAGGATCACCATGGTCATTGGACAGCGTGTGGTTATCGGCAACCGTGTGCTGGAGCACCCGTTCCTAGTGAGGCCCATTCAGGACAGTTGTATCATGGGGTTGGACCTGTTGCAGCACCAAACGCCTTCCGCTCCACAGTGGGGACCGTAACGGGCCGAGCGTTTTGGTGGCTGAGGGGGCGGGCATGCAGCCAAGGGCCATGGTTGGGGTGTAGCGCAGCCGGGTCCATCACCGAACCAGCAGGCGGTTAACCAGTACGGGAGTAGTTGTGTAGGGGTAAACGTAGATCAGAGGTAGACACTTCGCCAGCTTTTAGACAAGTTCGTGGATGTTTTCGCAGCTGACGAGAGGGACTGCACTCACACTAATCTAGTCCAACACAGTATCGACACTGGGGATGCTCACCCCATCCGTCTGCGACCCCATCGGCTCCCTTTAGCCGTGATTGAGCCATCCGACAGTCCGTGGTCCGCCCCTGTAGCACTGGTAAAGAAAAAAGATGACTCATGCTGGTTCTGTTTGGACTATCGGTGCCTCAATGCAGTAACGCGACTCCTATCCATTTCCCTGTATTGACAAAGCACTAGAAGCACCAAAAAATGTTAGTTGTTCCGCCATCAAACCAAGTTCATAGGGCATGTGAATAGTGCGAAGGGCGACGCCACTGATCCGGGGAAGGTCGCTGCGGTAAAGGACTGGCCCATGCCAGCTAACATCCATCAACTCTGTCGTTTCTTGGGGCTGGCGTCGTACTACCGGTGTTTCATCCGGGATTTCGCCACCATTGCTAGCAGAGGGGGCAGCCATACGACTGGGACAGTGAGTGTGAACACGCATCTGCGTCGTTTAGGGCTGCGTTAGTCTCCTCTCCTGTGCTGGCCTATCCCAATTTCCAGCAGTAGGTCTGGGGGACATGTTGTCGCAGACAGGGGGTCAGGTTGTCGCCTATTTCACGGCCCTAGAGAAACTACTGTATGACGCGTCGCGAGTTGCTGGCTGTCATAGCGGCGCTAAAACTTTTCCGGCCATACCTTTACGGGCAGAAATTCTGCCTTCGGTCAGACCCCGTATTGCTCGTTTCATTAATGAGCTTCAAAGAGCGCGAGGGTCAGCTTGCTCGTTGGCTGGAGGTTTTGCAGTCCTTCTACTTTGAGATTCAGCACCGTGCCAGAAAGCCACATGGAAACGCTGTGCATGTGGGGAAGGGGAGTGTCGGTTTTGCGAGAGAATGGAGGTGCAGAGACTCAGGTGTCCTCCAGGCTCTATGCATGTAATCGGTTGGCCCAAAATTAAAATTGAAATGTTCAGTGCATCTTTTTCCTGGTTTCTTTTGGTATTAGGTTAGCTTGCACCTGTGCTGATTTCTGGCTCTGGCGGCATGTCGAAAGTCTGGCATATAGTAACATTCAGTGCAGTGTCCTAAGTCAACCAAGAGTATTTTAATTGGTGGTTTATAAAACTTTCCAAGGTCATGTGGCTGTATCATGCTTACCCGCAAATGCTGACAGGGTGTAGAGGTTCCAGGAGTTGACCTTTGATTCATGACGGCTCTCTCTCTATTCTGCCTGGCCTTGACTAACTGCAGTCGTCAATATCATTTTAAGTGTATGGGAAGTTGTACCTGGCAGGGAAAACATCATTTGCTTTCTAAAGTGCAGCTACTTGTCTATGACCTCACTGCATAAAAGCTTTTCACACCGTCTGTTTCCCCTCCCCTCTTATTCTCGCTCCCTCGCTCCATCTATATTTCACTGCAGGCTTGGCTGCTTCCAAAACACACGACTGTGAGCAAAACGCTCACCCTGATCGTATCTGTTGCTTAGGGAATATTTTTCCTAAAATATCCAGCTTGACTCAAGTAAGTCACTTTCTTTGGTTCTTTTCTTTTTTTTAAGGGGTTAAGGCACTGTAAATTAGGACTAAAATTATAAAACCTGATCAAACATGACAATTTGATGAAAAATTATTTAGTTGTACAAGATGATAATGCAACTGTATGGATTTTAAACAAAATTTAGGTAGCGTTTATTTTCTTTTTTATGATCCATTCAAAGCCAGTGCATGTTTTATGTTTTATTGGAAATAACTGTGAGCTGATTGTTGAGTGTGGAGGTGACGTACAGCAGTAGGGTGAGAGGATCTAAGCT